>JAMKCH010054363.1:0-10134 GCA_023653785.1 Ophioderma brevispina | reverse complement strand
TAAATGAATCCAAACAGCCCTAGTCTTTGTTGTGTTTTTTAGATGGCATCCAAAAGAACCTGCAAATATTAAATTCTCCCGCAACTGTCACTACTTATTTTGTTATAACTTATACCAAATTGCCTGTCGTGGAAAGAATTAATTTTAACCTTATAATATTGTATTGATTCTTGTTGGGTTAACCCACATAATTCCTATAGATAAAATACTAAATTGCAAAAAAAAAAAAAAAAAAAAAAAAAAAAAAAACGCTGTTATAGATATGTAAATCCCATTTCATATCACATTTATGTGCCATTGTTAAAGATTTTAAAATTACTCTTCTCTGATTGTTTAATTTTATCCTCAAAAATTAATTAGAGGATCGGGGAAACTGGCGAGCATCGGATTAAATAAAGCATAAATACAAACACGGTCCTCGAACCGGTTCTTCTCTCGCTAAAAACCCCCAGTGCCTTGAATCAACCCACTGGACCACAGAGTACTGTTTTATATATGGATACAGAATACCATTGACACGAGCGCTAATGTATATCCAGTCTTTATTTCAGAGTTTCAAGCGGTCGTATTAAAATGATAATAATTTACAAAATATAGGTTTTCCAGTCAAATATCCATGGTATCATAGCAATTGTATTTTTGTTGGAAATTCAAATGTCAATAGGGGATCCAAATGTCACAACAATAGAACGGACAGAACAATGTCACTTGAAAAGATCCAAATCACAACAGTAAATCAATGTCATAGGAAGTCAATGTCCAACAATGGAATCGTTATGTAATCCTTTGCTCATCGTGCATGTCCTTTCACTTGGGTAATTCAATGTTATATATAATTCCAAATGTCAGTTGGCAAGTGAAACACTTCAAAACAAACGCCTTACCAGAGAATATCAGAAACCGACAAGCAGCGTCTTTATTACGCATTTAACCAGGGGAGGGGACAACTGAACTGAACATGCGGAATTTTATAAGACGGCTGTAAGTTCTCTTGCCTTCTGAACATGCATAACCCCCAAGGGGGTGCAACCCATTCAAAACCTCGGTGTCCGTGCTGCGCGCTGACATTTGATATTCACGGAATAATTATAGTTTGGGTGCTTGTATACCCGCATAATGTCAATCGATCCAACAATATCCGCCAAAATACAGTTGTTGGATGTTGGTGCTATTGGTGGTTAAATTATGTCCTACCCTGGCCCACCAACGCATAAATGACACATCAGGAGTACGTCTGGTATTGTAAATAAACCGCCTCAATCTACCATCTTTTCACCTAAGCGCGCATTGCATTATGAGAACAAGAGTATCTGAGCACAATGATCCAGGTACACTAAGATTACAACCTGGCCATCCAACACCTGGCCCACCTCTACCCATACATTAATTTGTATCTAACCGATTAGTGTATATGCAAGGGCGGCACCCACAGTATGTTGAATCGGATGCAGCCATTGCTTTCTATTGTTGGTTATCTGTTTTTTTTGGTCGGCAAAACATGCGAGACGGTGTGTTTCTAAAGATTACGTAACTTTTTACCTCTCTATCTATAAAACCTCTTTGGCATCAACCTATCAGGAACAATACTCAGAAAACGGCTTCTCTCGATTTCCTCCCGATGAGGCGGCACTTATTTTCAAACAAATCGTGTTTTTTTGCCTATTCAATGCTTGTCCATATACAATGAATGTGTGAAATAACTAAGCTTAATCTCAAACTTTGTTCCAAACACTTTCGGATCTAAATTTTGTTATACTACTACTCGTATCTATGGCACTGTTTATACTGTTCGAAAAAATTTTGCTGCCAGGACATGACGAAAAATCCAATTCTCTCTAACTTTTAATTAACCACTTTGGTTGCCTGTCCTTTAGTTCTAGATGATTATTTTATTAATAACTAAAATATTTTCGAAATCTCTGATTCGCGCCTGTACAAAAATTGCTTACAGATATTTCTTATATGAAACGAGCACCATTCTTATTTAATAATTTATCACGTCCAAAAAATAGAAGAGATGAAAGCATTTTTTAAAATATTTTATGGAAAGCACTACTATATAATTGTACCTTTTTGTAAAGTTTATATTAATAACTATAACTTTAAAGGGCTTCAGTGACTTCATTTTCTTCCGGGGGACGCTGTCAAGTGAAATTTTTGGTGGGGAACAAGTGAAATTCTAGGGGGACAATTTTTTGAAAATTGTGATTTTTACCCAATTTTGGCCCAATGTACGATTTTTGGCCCCAAACCGCTTATTTTTGCCAAGAAAAATCTGTCATTTTTTCCAGCGGGGGTATGGGAGGGGAAACTGGCTGGGGGACAAGAAGAATTGCGGGGGTGCCCCAAACCTACTGCTACCCCTGCTTACTGTAATTTTGCGAAACGAACCGCCCAGTGGTTACACGCTTTATTACGCCATGCATTGATAACTTTATTTGTATCTGTATTGAGTATGAAGAGATACTGTATGGCTAGAAATTTCCATCATAGATTACAGTTTCATATAAATTTTCCATAAAAAAACATAAAAGAAAACAAACGAAAAGAAGTTAGGAAGAGTTCCATATGTTACCCCCGTTAACCTTGTAACAGAGAACAAAATTATTTTATTTAGGCCCGTACACTAACAAACACCCGAACCTAAGGCCAAAAAAATTAAAAAGAATTCCGTTACATGTAGAACTCCAGAGGGATACATAGGAACTCTTGCCAGAGGGGATTCATCACCTTTTCAGAAAAACTTGCACCATATAAACTTGGTAATGATTTGTGTGATCCTGTAAGGAAACGTTATCAGCATCTTTATGAATTTTATGGCCAACAACCGCTCTTCCGAATTCCATGCCGTTTATTAAAATATTGGTTTGGATGGTTTTGCAAGTAGGCAATGTTTAAAACTGTGGATAATTGAAATCACTGAAAATTTAATTACTTTTGGGAAATTGACTGAGCTAATTGGATATTTTGTTAAGCACAATTGGGACACATATGAACTGCCTTATGTTGATATGTGGTCTGTGATAGTAACATATATTTCATAATATGGATATTAGTTAGCACTAATGGAACAATGGAAACTGCTATGTTGAGATTTGGTATATCCTATAAAACATATATTTCACAATAGGGACATGTGAAACTGCCTTTGAGGACGATTTGGTTGAAAATAGGGACATTGACTTGGAAAACCTTTTAAACGTATTATGTAAGTAGGTTTCAGAAACTATATTGTTCATCTGAATAAGAGGTTCATCGTAGTACGAATTCAAAAAGTCATGTTTTATACTCTAAATTTAGCTGTAAATACTTGCAATACCATTCAGTTCAGGTAGATTTATACCTGTCAAGTTGGGCTGAAGGTATTTTGGGACATTGTAGTTAGGACAAAAAAACATAAAATGAAGGAAAAATGAAAAAGTATGAGTTTTTATAAGATATTATGGTGTTATTTGAATCTAAATGTAGCATGACTTATGTTACTAAGCTTAGAACAAACTCCATGAGCGAACAAAAACACACAAAAGTCATGTCATATTTTATGAACTCACGATACATATCGTAAAAAACGTCTCTTTTTCTTTTTTAACCGACCCCCCCCCCCCCTCCGTCACCGCCTCTCTCTCCTATCTTCATTTACACATTTTACCCGGGAACACCACCACCTCACCCCATCACACCCCTTATAACACAACAAGACCATAACTTCCCCCTTCTATGACGCCGTCTGCTGGCATTTTTGTACAAAGATTTCCCAGACTGCAAAATGAGGACAATCCTACTCCCACGAGGCTACATACCCCTTCACTAAAGTTAAAGTTACTGCGAGAGAAATATAACATTCCTGATTATGTTTAATAAATGATAAGATTTATTATTTTGTAGTATTGTATATAAATTGTGTAAGTAGTTGGTCCAAATCGTGCCCAATGGTAAGTCAAAAAAGTTGTAAACCATCCGTGACGTCAATTATTAGTTAAATATCAGATTTGAGGGCGGTTTATTTTTTTTAATGAAATTTTCTATCATGAGGCATTTTGTTACAAATGACATCCAAAAATGCACATTTTCTCAACAAGCAAAACAAAAGTGTTAAAAATGGCTAGAAAATCAAAATATGATGACCTACTGGAAACACACTTGATTTTGGCCTTACCGTAAGTGTTACTTTTTTAAGGTTTTTAAGAGATTTATAACATTTCTTGTCTTTGAACTGGTCAAGGAAAAAAAGGCAATAACAAAAGGAATTTCCGTGTTGTGTAGCGCAAGCTTCGACTGATAGCATAGCTCATATGGTTTGGCATGTTGGAAAGAATCTGAGACACACGGTACAGTTTTCAAGACTTTTCTGTGTCATGGTTGTTAGCAGGTCATCTGCAGTTATCATGATTTGCTGCCTGTGATTTGTGGTTGGCACACTTGCATCCTTCTAGTGGCCCTACCCTGCATGCTCATTTCATTTTCCATAAGTGCGGCAATATATACTGATGAACACAAAAAAAGAAAAAGAACACCAAAAAGAAGTTTCTTTTTGTGTTCAAAATCATAGATTAACAATTTATACATTTATCTCCAATTATTTATAAATTCATATAAAAATTGTGCAGACTTCTCTATCTAACTGAACACAAAAACAAAACTTGTTTGTGGGCAGTATGATGTATAGCAGCAATATACAATGGATATGTTTTTAAACACAATTGAAATGCTTACTTATTTTAACAAATTTTGAAAATTCATCAAATTCACCAAATTATCAGATTTACAGAAATAGTCAAAAATATTTGAAAACTTGCAGGACTAGCTTTAAAAGGAATGATAAGACTGAAGAATTTCTTAGTACTATTTCAAACAGAATAATTGATAGAAAAGGAGAAGAAAAAGAGTTGTTCAAAGATACGAACTCCATTTCAATTTACGTGTTGGAGTAATAGTGTCCGTTCGAAACCCACTAATGACTAAATATAGATTTTGTCCTTATTAGGTTGATTCTGGTCTCTATCATTGCAGGATAGGTTAGTATAACCTTATAATGTTACAGAACAGGAAATTTGATTTTGATGAGTTTTTTTTGAATTTTTCCGATTTCGCCAAAACAATGATAGAGCCTTAATCAGCTTTAATTTCCAGTTGTATCTTCAGATTTGATTTGTAGGATATTGGGATATTTGTCCTAAGTTCCCCCCCCTCCCCCCCCCCCCCCCCCCCCCCCCCCCCCCACCCCCCCCCACCCCCGCCCCCCAAGAATGGTAACGGCCTGGGAAAAAGAGAAAAATGTTAAGAAGGGTGCCAGAAATAAGGAGGGAGGAAACAATAAAAAAGAAAATTGGAGAAATTTCTGGACACATGAAAAGAATGAAGAAGCAAAGAGGACAGACAGGGGGTCACACCAGAGAAAGAAAGGGAGAGGAAAGGAAAAAAGTAAGGACCAGGTTTCCAAATAGATCTACATAAAAACAGAATGCTTTGGCCACCCATATTCATTGATACACTAGCTTCAACACACAGGAAATTGCCCCAAACATGCAAATTATATTTGTTGCAATTGATTATCCCCTTTGCAATTTTAATGGACTTGAGCATTTGGTACGTGTTCTTATAAAATCATTTGAATGAAGTGATGAAATTTTTACCCCGAGCCGTTTCCAGATAGCACTTATATATTACTCAATGCCATAAATCTCAGAAAATCATGTTAGAATGTAGAATGAGAATTCATTATAAAATGAAATTCATCTTCGACCTCATTAAAAACACCAATTACCTATAACCTTTGCTCTGGCGGATCAGGAATCTTTGTATGTGAAACTGATGCCCTATACTGGAGCGGTTTGGACTGCCAAAATTGTCGACAACCCCTCCCCTGTACGGTACAACAAAATGCAACCACTTCTATTCAAAAGATGTCTAATAAATAATTTAAAAAAATGATTGTTGTGGTCAAAAAACTTTGGTGACAGGGGGTTGTTTGGGTCAAAAAAACACGTTTTTAAGCTAAAACTTAATGAGAAAATCAAAGATTATCAATTTCTTAGCAAACAAATTTTACTCATGATGCATTTACTATCAATCTCGACATTTATATTATTTATAGATTTCGTTTTATACAATATATAAGGGGTCTAGAGTTTTAGCCCAAAGCACTTTTTTCCTTAAAAAAAATCCCTTTTTTATAACATACCTGAACCTTTATGCAATGTATAAAACCTTTAGGCCTATATCAATAAACAAAAAGGTACATAAAAATAAGCACCCCAATGCATTTTTCGGCCTATAAATCATCACTGCAACCAAATATTTCAACCACAACCACATTTTCTTAAACTCTAATATATTTATACTTCAATAAAGTTGGCGTTATGTTTGTTGTTACCGGGGGAGGGGTAACTAGAAAAATAGAGCGCTTTTCAAAGCTCGGCCCACTCCGTGGCTCAGCTTTTTCTCAGTATCATAAGTGAATGAGCACTAACTCTACCTTAAGGTGATTTTAAAGAGGCCCAAACAGGGACGATGATGTAATTCCTCTAAATTCAAAATTCCCCTTGAAAGAGGGGTGGGGACAATATAATGACCACGGTTTTTTTGAACGTGACTGATATTGACATTGAAGAGGATTATATTTTGTCATGTTTGCCATAATGCAACAACAGGACACCATGGTCATGCTGTCATGGCCTATGGTGCCATAACCAAGTGCGTAGAATAATGGTCAGCCTCAGTCAAACAAGGTCAAAATGTCTGGGGACTTTTCCGAGAGAGATTTACGCGGCACCCTACTGTAATAGTGCCAGCCAAGGTCAAGACACTGGTATGGAAGATGGTAGGTTAACAAAGTTACTCATCAAGGTCTCCAACATGCGTTTATACTAGTACTGAAATTATGGTGGTTGCCCTTTTATAGAAGCTGCAGAGAAACTTACAGGCCAAAAATGGCATGGAATATGGCTTACCTGCCAGACACAACTAACTGATGGCAGGTTTAAGGAACTATAACACATCACGTCACCAGATTCTGATTGAAGTTGAGGTTGTACAAGTATGTATGGCTATCGTGCAAGATGACAAAAACAGGAATGGGTGTTTGTACAGTGCGTATAGCCAGTCAGTTATTCATAGTAAAGCTACATGGCATAGTGTGGACGTTCTGAAAGGTATATGTTATACAAAGCGATATTCTAGTTCTGGGGTTAAAGTGTTGAAAATGGACCAAAAAAAATATAAAATTTTAAAAATATTGTGCCCATATAAATATTTGCAAAACGCATACAAGTTGGTAAAATCACACAGGATTTTATAAGATACCATAAAAATCACACAATATTCCATAAATCACACAAGATTATGCTAAATACACAAAAATCAATCACACGTTCTCCAAAAAAATGTAAAATTGCAAAATTAATGATTTTCCTAAATTACACAGGATTCTGTTAAATCGCACAGGATTTTGTTAAATAGGATTAATTGAGAGGCGCGAGGAATTCCAAATCTTGCCGGAGGGAATTTGGAGAATGCCATGATGCCATTTCACAAGATCATTAAATTCGCATGAGATTTTAAGCTATTATTAAAAAACACCCCAACAGTTGACATTCTTTAAATAACGGTATCTTAATCAGATGTTCATAGACTGATGCGATTTACCGTCTTCCCCGTGACATGGGGCCTTTTTTAAACTGATGAAGGTATGACATAAGTTGTAACATCTACTTACATAGATAGGACATGTTACACATTATTAAAAAATCATAGTTTTAGTTTTGCCCAAATATGCATGTTTTTGACTGAGTTGGTCAAACTTGACATGTCAACATCCTACCTAAACTGAATGCCAATGATATAGGCCTATCAAGTATTTTCAGCTAATTTAGAGAAATGAAACCTGGATATTTGAATGCGTAGCAAAGTTTTTAAACTATTTTAAAAAAAACTAAAAAATTAAAAAAAAAAAACACGCATATATTTTCGGCACCTGTATACAATTAACTGTATTAGGCCATTTGCAACGTAAGCTTCTGGGATGCAATATAGTTCTGAAGCCTACTTACACATAGATGGGGCATGTATATAGATATCAAACATTAAAAAAATCATTTTTAACCCCAAAAGTAGTTTTGACTATTACTGACCCAAACACATTCGACTCACATTGGGAAATGCCACATTTAAAACCTAATTTGAATGCAATGTAGTTTCACTATATTTTCGCTGAATCTGGAGATAAAAACATGCATGTTATTGAATTCTAGCTAAGGTTTAGATATTTTAGCTTATTTCCGGTTTTACAAAAATGTATTGGAGAAAAACGCATATTTTCACCCAATATCGGCTATACATCTAACGTATTAGTTTGCCACACTGTAGAAGCTATTGTGAGCGTCTGGTATGAATATAGTTCTGAAAACTTACTTACATTAGGACGTAATATGTTTCCATTGATGTATGATGTTAGGTGTATGTAGGGTGGACTATTTACTCCTAACTAAGACACTTTTGAACTTTCCACTTACTCGCTAAACATTGTAGTCATCGACAGTTTCAAATTCGCATGAGATTTAAAAAAAAAAAACTAAAGTAGGAATTTCGTTAAATATCTTAATTCAGGATTTCAGTAGACTGATTGCGTTTACCCGTTCTGATCCCCAGTGCCATGGGGATGTAGGTGTATGTAGGTGTATGATGTAGTGATTATGTGGGACTATTTACTCTCTTAAAAAGAAGCCCACTTATGGAAGTTCCACTACTCGTAAACCTGTAGTCATATCGACAATAGTAATCTATTTGTTGTACTGTACACACACATGCATTAGCTAATTGGAGTGTGTGAGCAATCTTGTGGGTCAAGTTCAGGACGATAAATTTACGAATTAGCCAAGTGGATCCTTGTGTTGGTCTTTTTTGTATCACAAGAAACAGAGGTGAGTTTGAATGACAAAAATTATGTGAAAACTGGTATATGTCCAATTAGCTGGCTGTATCATGTTATTTATAGTCTATGTATATTCTCATAATAACAATGAAGAAAATCGGAACGGGTAGTGATATAAATGATGACTCAAGGTGTTTACACTTAGAGTTTATTTTCTCATGGTATCAATGCGAACTATAACTGGTATGTGGCAAATAGGTGAATCAATTTCCTTATACTTCCTAAGTCGTATTCTCATCCATATCAATGACAAAAATCGCAAGGAGTTGGGAATGCCAGTGATTCATTCTCATGGCTTATTATGAGAAATAAAAATGAGAAAATTGCGTTCTCATCGTTTGTCCCATTTCTCATGAAATCTGTTCCTTCACATGGATCCCTTAGCCTGTGTTGGTAACAGCACATGTCTATAATTGTAAATTCTTACAAACCATAAGTAGTAACAGGCTTTTGCGTGATCAAAATACCCAGGGACAAGTTGTTTGGACACAGTTTTGAAAACTGTTTTGCAGTTTTAAATGTGTGTGAAAATGAACCTCTTTTGCAATTTTGTACCCCAAACCCTAATATACAGTTTGTTACCAATTGTGCCCTTTTAAGTCCATACCAATGACCCTGTGGTCTTGTTCAGTTTGTGTACTGAAGACCCCCTGTTCTGTAAAGGCCCAACTTTTCCCATGGCGGAGGCACATACTCCTTCAAACTAAATGGGTAGAGTGACCCAGGATCGTCCTCTGCGTTATAAACTCAGAGATGGCATTTGTCAACGTTGAAACATGCATCTTACCAATATTGACCAGCTTTATATTGTTAGAGCTGGTCAGGGTCTCGTGGAGTTTGGTTGTGTCATGATTGCTGGAGATTGGAATGTACATGAAGCCGTCGCAGACGGAGTATGGTTGGATGTAATACCAATTGATAGATCGTTTTATAAATTTCAGAAATAGAGAGGTCCAAGGCTGGTTCCTGGGGTACCACTGATGTTACGGGTACCCCCAAGCGGAAGACTGAAATCTATTTACCACAAGCTGGGAGCGTTCTTTACATCCACAAGACACTTTAAGGTTTCTCTTACGCCGAACAGTTACGGTGTAGTTCGTGATTTGATTGCCAGGCCTCGGTCAAAAGGTTTGAAAAAAGCCAATACAATTGGATCAAGCGTTATAGTCATCGGTGGATCTTGGCAGATCTTCAACTGGTAACAA
>JAMKCH010054359.1:0-52648 GCA_023653785.1 Ophioderma brevispina | reverse complement strand
TTTATTCTCTAATTTTCAGGGGAAAAAAACCCATCTGTACTATAACTCAAAGGTAACAAATTATTTACATTATGTGTAAGTAGTCCAGAAAGTAAAATTAAACAATTTCAATTTATATTTGCTATTTGACTACATCCTGCAATATAAACACATATGGACAGTAATGACTGAAATATCTGATTTTTTCCTTCTTAGGTTGTGTTATATAGCCTCCATTTTTCTGATTAAAAATATTATTTTCTCAATTTTATTTGAGAAAAGGTTTCTCACGGGAAAAGTCTTTGTTTACTATAAAAGAGAGAAAGGGGAATATCCCTAGTTTGTTTTGCATGGTGCACCTGTTGTTGACAACTAGACAGGAAGTGGGGAATTCCCCAAGATGTAAACTTAGAAACTGAGTCAACTTGTTTATGCTTTGAGATCAAAACATTGCATGACCTGGGGATTCCCCCATGGAGTTATAAATGTGAAATGATGCAGTTCAGATGAGGTATTTTTGTGAAATCTGATTTGACAGTGCTAGGTTATGTTTATGCATGATAATGTTGTAATACCTATTTTTAGTACTACACAACTTGGCCCGAGATTCCCAGCCCACTAGTAACAAGTAGCTAGATGTTCTAGCTAGTTTTAATCTGCAATGAAGAGCAGACCTGTACTTGGTGCCAGGATTTATTATATTTTCAATTCCATGTGAGCAGAGTGCTGTAATTATTCTACTGTCGTCTTTGTAGCCGAAAGTGCTGGGAATCAAAATAGGATTCAAATTGTGGACAGATAGAAATCGTGGTGATTATCTTGGACTGATATACTGTGGAATATTAGTGTCGTCGAGGGACTTATTTAACCTTGTCGTCTTGAACTGCTGGACAAAAGTTACCTTCAGGAGTGAGAAGATTCCAATGGATATTACCTGAGGATTTATAAGTGTGACTTTGCATGCTGTCATTTTGGAGTCTTCGATTGTTTGTGAGGACATATCATCGTTGAACTGCAACGCTTCTTGTGGAGATTAGTGGACATTCTTGTTTACAATTAAGCATATCTTAACTAATTGTTTGTGATTTGATATATGTAATGTTGTTTTGGACATACCAAATTCT
Organism: Ophioderma brevispina; assembly: GCA_023653785.1. Lineage (NCBI taxonomy): Eukaryota > Metazoa > Echinodermata > Ophiuroidea > Amphilepidida > Ophiodermatidae > Ophioderma > Ophioderma brevispina. The sequence goes on along the minus strand of JAMKCH010054359.1, from coordinate 51,545 downwards.
TGATCCAATTACAAACCATTAAAATCTGTTATATTGTATAAAATTTAGATCACTTGTGCACAAGGCTCATTTATTTGTGTTCGAAAGGTATTTCTGACCTTTGACACCTACGAGACGTCATAACAGGTTGCTTTCAGTTTTATCACTCGCAGGATATGTTAAGATACATATACTAAGTTACAAACATGCAAAAATCTGATTTTGATGATTATTTTTGTTTGATTTTCTGATTTAGCAAATCACTGAGATTGCCTTTAACTAATGATGCATGAATGGAGAAGCTTACTTACCTCCTTGTTCAAAGCGCAGTACATTAAGAAGATAAAAAATCCCTGGAGAGAGTTGAAAATTACAAAGAGATATTGAAAGGCTATGGCGGCGTCAGTGAAGGACATATAACCAAATACCCATGTTGTCCCAAGAAGAGGGGTCAATAAGAGAGTTCCCTTTATAGAAGCCCTGAAAATTAAAATGAATAGTAACGTGATTTACGTTATTCAAAAACATAAGGTCAAAGCATCGATCTACACTGTAAAATATTACAGTACAATTTACAGTATACAAATACTACATGGTTAGAGGGAAATAGGGCACACTATTTTCCCGAGGTACTGGGAACCCCTCACCCTTCGGGTTCGGGGTGATAGGCCCGTAGCCGAAGGGTGAGGGGTGATAACCCGAAGGGTGAGGGGTGATAGGCCCGTAGCCAGTTCCAAGGGAAAATAGTGTGCCCTATTTCCCGATATAAACCATGTAGTACACCTCACTGTGACTCTGGGGACGAGGTTGTAGGGAAACAGTTCAATCTATTTCCCTAGGGAAATAGCTCGCGTAATATGAATCAGCCAATGAAATAACATGATTATGTTCATGAATATTCATGAGGTGTAATAATAAAATACTGTAAAAAATGGAAATACAGCAACATACTGTAAATTTTTGCCCTTAATGATTAAATATAAAAGCGGGCTTTTATTTGAATTGTAATGAGTATCAACATTATGAATTTTCAATTATGCGATAAGTATTAAAATTTACAGGAAAGAAATACTGTAAATTTCACAGGAAAATCCTAGCAGCAATTCTGCTGACAAAACCCCGTAAAAATACAGCGTTTATAAGTTTCCATTCAAATTCAATGTATATTTTACAGTTTGATTTAATATATTTTACAACAAACTGTATATTTTACGGAATATTCTATCTATCTATCTATCTATGTCGACCGCGGTCGGAAGCCATGATGAATTTCCTCCAAAGCAGTCTGTCAAGCATGAGTTTGTGCAGTTCATTTTGTTCAATGCCAGCATCCTGAGCAAGATGTACAGGGTATGTCAGCCTTGGTCTTCCCGTGCTCGTGTTCCTTGGGTGGGCTTCCAGAACACAAGACGTGAGACTGGTTCGTCTAGCCGTCCAGCACAATGAGCAGCAAAATTCAGGCGTCGACCTCTCACTATTCAGACAGTTTGGGTAAATCCCCATATATTACATCCGTGGTAGGGTGATCTCTCCAGTTGAGGTTTTGTACCATCATTAAAAGTCTGGTATAGCATCCATCTAGCCTGGCCTCAAGGTGTTCTGTGAGTGTCCATCCTTCTGCCCCATACAGTAGAATACTTTCAACAACTGCACGAAAGAAGCTAATCTTTAGCATGTCTGGTAAGTTAGATTTCCAGAGAGTACGCATCTTGTTACAAACTTTCCATGCAAGGGCTTTCCGGACATGAAAATCCTTTCCTGACTCATCCACCCAAGAACCAAGGTATTGGAAGTCCTGAACGGAATATTCACGGGAATAAATTGGTTGATATTTGTTTATAGGCCTAATAAGTTTGGTGTTCGCAATACTTGTTTATTCTCTCCGCATTTACAATCGATGTAATAACTCACCATAATAGTTTTAAGTGTTTTGAGTGTATACTCTACTTTTTATGGTGATTTGTTGGCAGAATTACTACCAGGATTTTCCTGTAAAACTTGCAGTATTTTTTACAGTGTAGGGTTGGTGTTCACACTCTGTTTATATGAAACTGTTACACCAACACCAAAGCTAATGGGTTTCTGATTTCAAAGAATCAAACCATACTATACTCTGTCCAGCTCGAAGTATGAAGTAGCAACGCGGGCGTATACATTGCACCGACTTTCAGCGCGCGAGTAGGTAAAGCACAAGCGCACTGCAACTGAACGGCGGCACAGGGTGTACGCGCGCGTCGCCACTTCATACTTCAGACGAGAAAAAGTATAGGTACGGATTGGTGTTGTAACAGTTGTTGTTGCTTGTGGTATTATTTTATGTGTAAACAGGTATTTCAATGAAATACATAAGTTAAATGCGTAATTGTTATAGTTAAAAAGCATTTTACGAATTTCCTGAAGTGCATCACGCGAGCCAACATGACTAAGATATTGGCCAGGTTTAGGTACCATACACGATGCGTGTAGTCGTACGCAGAACGTGGAATTTTTTGTTTCGATTGAACCATTAAAAAAGAAATTGTATATTCCACGTACAAGACTCAAGCATGTCATCTAAACCGTCCTAATATTTACCTTGTACCCTGTGCATTGCCACCGTCACTAACTGCATTAACAGACTGGAACAGAATGCGTCCTATAACCACTAACAGCCCTGTATTCACCTTACAAAATAATAGTAATATTGATAATCAAAAATATTAGAGGTATTCAGTATTCTATTGGGTGTCTAAGAGTGTGATAGTAAAAAAAAACCATGAAGTCAAATTTTGACTTTTTCCAATAATTTCACGAGACGAAGCCTTGTGAAATTTAACAGTCAAAATATGAATGATATATATTTTTACTATTGCACGAATATAGGCAATCAATATTTGTTTTATATCATGATATCGCTTGTTTTCTGTTTGTTTTCGCTTAATTTGTAATAAGCGAGTAATATTAAATGCCTGAGAGTATGATAGTAAAAATAAATCATGAGGTTAAATTTGGACTTTTCTATTTCACGGGGGCAGCCGAGTCAAATGGAACAGGGTCATTGCATGCCAAATCAACAAATCGAGTACACCATCACCTAATGGATTTCCTTCTTTTTTGGTGTATTGAAAGATATTCATGAGAAACTGAAATTCTGAAAAATTTGAGCTCTGTACCTCTTTTCGTTTTCACGCTACAGCAATTTTAAATTTGAGGGGGGTCACCTCAAAAACATGTACCGGTGTGAAATTCAATATTCAGAGGGCCATAAGTAAAGAACTACACCCCTCAGATCCTTCAAACTTGGCATTCTGGATAACCTTTTGCTGCAGATTGCAAATATGTGAACAGAAAAAATGCACCTTGCCCCAATTTAAAATAACAGGTGTAAAAACATGGCTCAAAAACCACCCGGACCGTACTTTGGGGGGGGGCCATAAGTCAAAAAGTAAAAGTGATATAACTTCCAAATTTGGGCTGGTGATAGCTAATCTTAAATACTACCATTGTGTACAATCCTATAATTATACCAGCTTCGTTGGAAGAGATACAGCTGTCGCAAAAAGTAAAACTTCTAATTTGACCTTGACTTGGCCCCCCTAAAAACCAATGTCAGACATTCTGCACCAAATTCTGCTTGAAATGTGTTGGGGGGGGGGGGGGGGGGTCCTTGCTTGATGTTTTGGCAAAGTTTCATTGTGGTGTCTAAGTGTCTTCTATAAGTAACTGGTCTTCAAAAAGCCCTACTTCATGTAATTCAGTTTGAAAGAATTCCCATTGAAACACACAGGAAACCTGAACTTCGCAAACTGGCTATTAACTTGCACAGTTCACTGTTTACTATATAATTCAATTAGAATAATTAAAGTATTATACATTTCTTTACCAAACAAGACACAAAGCTGAAATTTGGTCCATACCTAGATCAGGTGCTAATAAGGTGATAATATTGATTTCAACTTCATTGTTAGAGTTCTACAAGGTCAAACTGGGATTCAAATTCTTAAACCTGCACTTGAATACCCAGGTTGCAAGTTCATATTCGTTGATTTTCAATTGGAACTTTGTCTGATATAGGTTGAAAGTTAGAATTCTTGCAGCCTGTTTTACCTACATATGCGAGTTAGACACCATGTTGAAACTTTGGCATACAACTTCAGCAGTGGGCAAACTCTTAACCATATTTAGAGCAGAATTGGGGCCAAATGTCTGACATGGATTGTTAGGGGGGGGTCAAGTCAAGGTTTAAATTTGGACTTTTTGCTTTTGTGACAGTCTATAAATCTCATTCCACTCAAAATAGCTGATATAAGTATAAGATTGTACAACACAGGTAGTATTCAAGATAAGCTTTCACCAGCCGAAGCTTGGAAGTTATATCACTTTAACTTTTTGACTTATGGCCCAAAGTATGGTCCAAGTGGCTTATGAGCCAGTTTTAACCCCCTGTAACTTTTAACCTCGGAGCATGGTGCATTTTTTCTGATCCATATTGCAATCTGCAGCAAAAGGTAATCCTGAATACCAAGTTTGAAGGGTCTGAGGGTGTAGTTCTTTCGTATGGCACTCTGAATATGAATTTTCAGTTTCACACCGGTACATGTTTTTGAGGTGGAACCCCTCAAATGTAAAAATTGCTGTCGCGTGAAAACGAAAAGAGATAACAGAGCTAAATTGTTCAGGATTTTAGTTTCTCCTGAATATCTTTCATACACCAAAAAAGAAAGAAATCCATGAGGTGAGTGTACTCGATTGTTGAATTGGCTATGGAATGACCCAACAGTCAAATTTTACCGAATGATATATTTGGACGATTGCACGATATGGAAGTCAATATTTTTATTTTTTAATTAATCACATGGCTCAAAATCACGCATCATGATGAAATAACTGATGGTAGTCTGGGTCATTTCGACAACAAACATAATGAAGAATCATACAAGTCTACAGGTTATAAGATGTGGTCAGTAAGAATCATAACATTTTTGTATTGTGAACTAGCGAACATGCTGTTGTATTACATATTTTTTGTCGTTTATTAAGAAGAATGCAATTGCTCCTGATGTAATAATGACAGTGTTATTGATATCAAAGAGTGCTTTTGAATATGAAATGTACTTACCAGGATAACAACTGCTGTGAAGCCCCAATGCCCATATCAGACCAGAATTGACATCCAACCAGCAACTGAGTGTTCAACATCAAAACATTAAAGCAAAGTTATCTTATTTGGCATTATAGAGGGCGGTTGTGCGTACGAACGCAGTCAAAGTAAACGTATGATTTGCGCAAGGCCATTTACTTGATAAGTGCTTCTCTCACCAGTACAGAATCGCTGGTGTGTGTGTGTGTGTGTGTTGCGGCAGTGACGACTATAAGCAGTTTAATCCCAACACTAACCTCTAGCGTTAAATTTTGTAATCTCCTATACGGAATACAAGCCATTTTTTGTAAAAACATATTACGAGGGGATGATGGAACTCATTATATTTTCCAGGAAATTCTGATGGATGAATCATTTTCATATACAATGTCTATCTACCGATATTCTTCTTCATTTATCGCTGACACATGTTATTTTAATAAACCATTTCATATATCTATTACCCAGCAGAAGAAATGTAATTGTTCGTATTTAAACTTGCACCGCTTATGGCAACAGTGACGGTGGAACACCCCCCAACCTATTCCAGCCGTACAAAGGCATGCGGTGTTTCGCTGCGCCATAAACCTTCACGATCTTGAAATTACAGGTTTATACCTTCAACCATCACATCCCAAACAAGACAGAAACGTATAGGAAAGCACCAATGGCAATAAACAGTTGCAAACAATCTGAATAAAAAGAAGAACATATATAGTGATGGTTATTTGGGAACACCTGTCGATGTGTCACCTTTTTCAGTTTCGAGATTCCTCCTACTGGCGAGAGATGTAGCTTGGGTTAGCAAGGAAAAGCATTACCGTAAGCGAAATAAACACGGATGTAAGGAAGAGAAATCGCAAGAAAAACAAGGGCGGAAGAGGGCATGATAAGAGAGGGAAGGAAGAAAGAGATATAGAGGATAGAATGAAAAGATTACCTTGTTTTTGGTTTGGTCAATCCCTATTAAAAACAGTGAGTCGGCAATCATCAATGATGTTGCTAAGTTGACGTGTATTATGTAACGCTCTGATTTTCGAAATGGTCTGTGCATCAAATTCATAAAATGATATTTTTCAGTGGTTGGATAATTAGAACAAAACCAAGTAATAAATGTTCGGCAGATGTTTGTAAAAACTCGTAAACTCTTCTTTTGTTTTGGTCTTCTTTTCTTTTCACTCCGATGTGGATATTAGTCAGTTCCCATATGGATCATAATTACAATATGTAAAATTAATTATTTTGTATTACCTAGTTTAAGACAAACACAGGGTAGGATATAACAGGGAGTAGCACGAGAATTACTGATGTGATGATGAAATTAAATTATCTTGATACTTTGCATTCTCTTAACAGCCAGTGGTAAACATGGCGGCAACTGTTTAAACGGAATAATAAAGTAAAATACTAAGTCAGTAATACGCATCATGTTATACCGAGACACGATGGATATAGCACAGAGGCTGTTGTCATCCTTCCTACACTAATGCATGGATTTTGGGTATCTGAAGTAAAAAGAACACGTACACACCAATTAGGACCTTTTGAAACTTACTTCGACGTTCAAGAATAGAATTAATTCTGAAGTGTAATGTGTAGCACATTCCAGTAATAATTTGAGCTGTTACGAAAACCAATAGTAAAAAGATTATCAAAAAAATTGATCTGTTACGAAAACCAATAGTAAAAAGATTATCAATTACATTTTAGTCCTTACAGGGGCAACATATTCTGCAAATCCCTTGGAGTTCGCGAGTCAGCTCCTCTTAAGGGATTGTCTCCGATTTTGTTAACATTAGATAAATATTACAAAATTAATATTGTCCTCTTACTGTTAGATACGATACAGAGAAAGACAACGAATATTAAGTAAATAATAATTGAAACCCTCATACAATTAATATTTTTATCGCAAAAAATAAAGACTGACCAAAAAATTAAAGCGGCGCTCGCGCGCGCGCGCGCGTGTGTGTGTGCGTGTGTGTGTGTGTGTGTGTGTGTGTGTGTGTGTGTGTGCGTGCGTGGTCTTTTTATCAAAAAAATAGATTACCGGACATCCGTTGAACTGCAATAAGATGGCAAAACTTGTAGTATGATCGGAATGGCACAACACGTAGTTATCGCCTTCATCACCTTTAAAAACACCGCTAGTAGAGTAAGTCCTTCAGCAGAGTATGTAAAAATAAATAGCAAAATAAAATGATTGCTGGGTAAGATTGTAGGTTACCTTTGGTATATTTTACAGTGTTATATTTAAACTATTAAACTCACCTCGTTGTTGTATTCCAAAATGAGCATTGTGTTTGTGATTGCCCATGGTATATTGTGTCAGCGGTACCGCAATCCGGTTTCTGGAACATGTTAATATGAGATAACAGTTAGGGGTCGCTTCAAAACTCAAGCAATGGTTGTGTGCCGGTTCCGCCCGGCTCTCTCCGGTTGGAACCTATTTCTTATTGTTCTAAACAATGAATTACGGGTCAACCGCCCTTAACCACTAGTCGACAGGCGGTTGAGTTTTGAAGTTGTCCCTTAGGTATGTGGCTATATCTTTTTACGACAAACTTCGCCCAGGAAAGTGATTTGCAAAAGCGACCTGGACGTCAAATTCATAAAAATAACGAATAACATTTTTTCCTGACCTGTGGTAATTAGGTGTTTACCTACATGATCACAACCATCCTAATATAACACTTTTATAGACCAGTTAACAGCAATGTTTGTAAACATGTTAGGGCCTGGTATCTTGAAATAGGTCGGTCTGACTGTTACACACTGGGCAATTGTATCTGTTAGAGTTTTAATACTATGGGCCATAACGATTCGCAGGAATGGATTCGCAGGCAACAAAAGAAGTGACGTAGGATGTTAACTGGTCTATAGACCATTGCATTCATTTGTTACAAAGTTTTTCAAATGGTATGTATAATGGGGGTGGAGAAAACACGTGTTTTCAAATTTCGTTCAAGATTAATGGCTACTCTAACCATTTGGCTACTGAAAATTAATCTGGGAAGCTTTTCGTACAAAGCTTGATTTTAGGTTTGATTATGGACTTGATGTCAATGTGATTTCTGTCACCCCCAAACCAGTGACATCTGCATTTATTCTAGCACATATGCATAGATGTATTGCTTCCCTTTTTAAGAACGTAGGTATTCAAAGTAACCAACTTCAATATTGTCTAGAATAAAGAAAATAAATTTTCTTCACTTTGCACAGGGGTAGAACAGGGGGGGAGAGTTACTCATGGACTACAATTATTTTCAGCTAATGGTCTGGATTGTTAATAGCCACAAAAATACAATTCTTTATCTACAAAGTTTTATCTGCCATTCCCATTTATAGTACTAGTATCATATGTTTGTATAGCAAGTATTGCCATTTACACTGAACATAGTATATTTTTGTTTGCCAAAACCATTTTTAATTTTTGATGGAACTCACTTGATATTTCGTCCATCTCATCGGAGGGCTTCTTCAGAACTGGTCATCTGATCCACTTTGCCGGGATGTTGATTTCCGATTAGACTTGTTTCCAGTCCTTAAAAGTGGATTATACACGTTACTGAGTAGGTAGGTGCCCTCCTCCCTATTGAGTGTCTTGTCTCCTCTCCTTCCTAATTTCCATTGCTTCACGAACTTCTCTAGACTTTTTATCATGCTCCCGACCAAGGATCTTAGGATTTTTCCAGTCAATGACATGGTTTTCTCTGGCTATATAGATATAGCAGATTTTGTTTGCTCTTGCTCTGATACCTTGCATTCAGAACGGGTGAAACGTTTTTCATCGACTTTTCGAACCTCTGCTTTGTGCTCTGCAAGCCTAGTGCCAAATAGGCGGGACGTTTCACCGACGGAGCTATGAGAACAGTTTTGGCAACATATTTCATATATGCAGTTTCCTGTTTTTTCTATGTCTCTTTTGTCTTTGGGTGGACTAGGATTTGCCGTAGCGTCCGGTGGGGTTTCATGGCAGTATCAACCTTACGTTTTTTTAATATTCTTTGGACTCGTTCAGACAGTCCTTTGATATATGGGATGACCACCGTGCCTTTGCTTTTTTAATCACCGTTTTTGTCGCTTTTTGGCTTAGCTTTTTCTGGTTTCTTTGATTTGCTCTCCATTTGATGTTTTGCTTTGTCCATCACCCAATCAGGATAGCCACAGTTTTTTAATGCCGTGCGGATATGTTTTTCTTCTTTGATCCTGTCTTCCACTTCGGTAACTACCGAGTTCATTCTGTCGAAGAGGGTTCTGACTACCCCCATTTTTTGATGGAGTGGATGTTCTGAGGCGAAATTGAGGTATTGATCTGTATGAGTTGGTTTTCTGTAGACCAGAAGTTTGATGGAGCCGTCTGATTTTCTCACTATGAGAGTGTCTAAAAACGGATCAGATGACCAGTTCTGAAGAAGTCCTCCGATGGACGAAATATCAAGTAAGTTCATCAAAAATAAAAATGGTTTTGGCAAACAAAAATATGCTTGTTATTTACTCAACAAACCTGATGAATCTTTTCAATGAAGTATTGACATGTATGTAACCGATTACATAATACCGGTTACCTGCTTAAACCGGTATTATTTAATTTAGTTTGTATTGACATCGCCATCCATCATCCATTAATTGACATCGCAATCCATCATCCATTAAATTACACCGCCATCCATCATCCATTAAATCAAAATTTCTGGGTAATGTTTTGGTTATTGTATGTATTTCTTGTCTCAATCGATATGTGTTTTGTAAAATTTATGTTGTCTGCTATTGAGGATGACTTTCTTGTTTTTCTGTTTTTTCTTGGAAAATTATTTGCCCGATATTATAAAGTACCCTTTGAGGTAACATCAAGGACAAAGATCTTCATTCTTGTGTTTTTTTCCGAAGTAGTAAAACATCCTATTGACTTCATGTACAAATTTAAACATAATTGTACAAACTAAATTGCCATTCGTAGACATTGTAGAAATGTTCGGCTACAATATACCTCTAATAGTGAAAGTTGACTTTGTAGTAATTTAAACATATGGGCCGTAATCCAAAAAGGTGTTTAACGCGATTTTAAGCTAAGCGAACGTTTAAATGTGAGATAAACGTAGTGCTTAAGTAAAACGCAATTCAGAAATAGTTAAAGTTATAAACCGTAATTTTAACTTCGCCAAAATGCGTCCAAATTTAAACTAGGTACGGAGCTAGTTTAAAAAGTGTTTTAGTGTGTGTTTCTCGTAAGCGCAAGGCTCATGCAACTGTCCAGTTGACAACACCAATGGGGCATATCATTCTCGCCCATTTCTTATAAAATTGTAAACAACTTAATAATTGACAAAAGGATTAAAATAAAAAACAATAGGGCCTTTTAAACAATCAAGTTAGCGTCTTAAATAACAACGATGTTACTTGTGTTTAAAGTTCCGTTTAAGTTTAAGTAAGCAAATGCGATGTAAAAATGTTTTTTAAACGCGTTTTGCTTAAAAGCAATTTTAAATTACGGTGATTTAAGCTAAAATTGCGTTTAGCTAAACAAGTTTCTGAAATACGGACCTTAGACTTCACACAAATCATTAATAGTAGTTGATGAAATAAAGTTCCCGTGTGTGAAATCTATAGCAAAAAAAATGCATCTCAAATCTCTCGCTATTCAGACCAGCGCACACAGTGTTTGGCAAAGCTGGGTCATTCAAATACTGGGAATAACAAATCAGAATATAATTTTTTTTTTTTTTTTTTTTTTTTTTTTTTTTTTTTTTTTTTTTTTTTAATTTTGCATTATGCAGAAAGGAGGGCAATAGAAACAAGCTAGTGCGACATAGGTGTTATTGATAGACACAGACGAGGAAGAGGTTGGTTATACCTACCTTAATGGGCAGTCTGTGGTCATTCGCAATCGAGTGCACTGAATCATTCAGCATAATGCGTATGCCACGTGTTCCGCTAGCAACCTGCCAGCCCCTAAAATTACAATTAATGCAGAAACAATAATAATAGGTCCGATTTTTATTTTTAGATGCAGCGAATCGAACCAGAGCGAGCGGGTGGACGGCTACACCAGCACGTCCTCTCAGAAAAACAAAAACGATTGTTCCAATAATCCTTACTATGACACTGAATCTACTCTGGCGTATATCGATGAAAGTGTTTCCAACTCACAGTCTTTTTTTTTCACAATGCGCTTGATAACTCTAATATACTTTTTCCGGCCAGTTCCTGTTAAAGCATTGGCGGTAATCACATGTCTTAATGTACTACAAAAAAGTGTTTTGAGGGATAACCTTTTTATGCGTTTTAATTTTGGCTCTAAACTAACATTTCAATGTAATTTGATTAACACTATATAACGATATATATTCAATTGTTGTCGTATAAACAAGTGTGAAAAAATGACGCGTTTAGTGTTTTATATTAATATACTAGAATTAATATTTTCATCCCTTTTTAGTTATCGTCAGTGATTGTCTTTTTCCCCCGCCCTTTTTTTGTATGTGTTGTGTGTGTTTTAGCAATTGCGAATTCAAAATCTAATGAAACTACTGGCGTTATTTGTTTGTTTATCTGTCTGTACTTTAATGTTTTCTTTTTCTTTTGTTTGATAGCCACAAAACGTAATGAACAAAGAATCTACCGCCCCCTTTTTGGGGAACACGATTATTCAAGGAATGTCTTATATATAAGCTAATCTTACCCAGTGTTGTCCGTCACATTCACGGTAGCATTAGATGTTCCGTTGCTGGGGTCAAGATAAGTCACGGTAATCACCCTTTTCCCTGCATATCAGTGCACACACGGAAAAAATACCCCGAATAATCGAGATGTTTAAATATTAGTTTTTTAAAACTGGGTGTTATCGACAATTTGCAAAAGTCTTTTATACGTTGTTTACTTCCCTCAATATTCATGCTCTTGTGGCACATTCGGGAATCGGGAATACATACTATTGCGGATTTTTAACCCTAGTAATGGAAATGATCTTGTTTTGAAAAAATGAAGCAAACACGACTGAACGCTGTTCCCCTATGAAGGAAGTCTCTTGCAACTAAGCAAGGGAATGAGGTGGCCGTGTGTTTGATTTTATCCTGTGTAAGCTCTACATATAAATCGATATTGCTTTTATGTACTAGGAAAACTATAGTTTGATGATACCTTCCCATTGTCTGGTGAATTTAGAGCCATATGGGTAGAACTTTCATATAGAAGTCCTGGATGCAAAGGATGTATTTCCATTCATCCGTCAAGCACTACTGCACTTGAACATCATAACGCATACCGGATCATTTAATACCTTTCATTTTGCTCATGGGACGTCTATAATGACCGTCTACCCATATTGGTGCTAAGCCAGAAAGAACATAGTATAGAGTTGGATTTTCCATAGGAATGCGCAGACCATACTCTTTACCCCCATATCCAAAATCGGCCTAAATCCGCTTTGGGTATTTTCTTTCTAATGAGGGGGGGGGGAATAATCGAACACGATGTTGTACAGGTGTAACTGGATGTAGAATTGTGTTAAAATGCTGCCACAATGTGCTGTGTCCCACTGAGTAAAAAATGTCTAGCTTGCCCTCCGATGACTTGCGAGTTTTCAACATATATAGCTAATAATGGTTCAAGGCCATACTGGAGGTAAAGATCTCTTACGTTCCGATTTTCTTTCAAAGTTAAGTGAATTCTTCAGTTTGCCTATCATAACCAGATATGTATATTTCCCTCAACCCTCGCCATTAATATCAACTTTCAGGAATGATAGTGTACCCTGCCATGATAACGTTTGTATACAATGACCAGAGGAATTGACACACGTTTGAAGCCAATCGGAAAATTAATAACTTTTACCCCCAGTATGGAACCTTGAACCATTATTTGCCCATATCTATTGAACCACGAGTCGTAAATAATGCATATTACCTATTTCTACGCAGTGGGGGACATAACAGATATGTTGGCATGCATTTCAGCAATAATTCTAATACTTTTGTAATTTCACCCCTGTACAAATCAAACCCCCCTGTTCTGTCTCCCTCATAAAAAAAAATCCCAAAGCGATTTCTGATATGTTGTTCCATGCCATGTGCTGTCAATCTTGTACCAAATTCCATCGCTATACTAATTTTTCAAGGTTAAAATTCAAATTGACCACACTTTATGTCCCTATCGTCGTCGCTTGGCAAGCCAGTCGGGCCGTAGTTCATTGTCTTCCGCGTATTGTAACAATTAACCAACAGAAAGAACCTTTTGACAAACAGGGTTTATAAATAAGCAATGCGTTTGATTTTCAGTTAGCCCAAAACCTTACACGATGGAATGATAAACGGAATCAACTGCAATACACGTTAATGCACCTTATTCCGTTATTTGTTTCTTTGGCATAACTGAGAAAGCAACGCGTTGCGAATTCAGTTAGCCTTACATGATGGAATTGTGATACGGAATATACAATATTGCACCTTATTCCGTTGTTTCCTTCTTTGACGTTGGGATAACTGAGAAAGCAACTTGTTGGCAAAACTTTATTCCTGTTGGTTGTTTTAGTAAAAGCATTTAAGCAACACGTTATGTCTGCCAGGTTTTAGTCGTTCTGATGATCCATTATCGTACAGCGTATTTTGGTAATGGCAAATATAAACCATGTCATAATTGGCGAGACACCTACATCTGTCATTTTCTCATATCTGAAAAAAGATGGAACCAAAAACTTTGGGTATAAACAGGACCACTTAACTGATGGTTCCGTGGACTACCTGGAAACATCGGACCCCCCCAACCCTCCACCATCGAGATTGTTTTTTTTTAAAAAGCACAAGTTCCCTGGATTAACAACTATTGACACATAACATTAAGTTAGCAAGTTCCAACACACTACGCTTGCACAGTGCCTTCTAAATTTGTCAATGCACAAGTGAAGTCATGGCAGTCATCGTGCCATAGTACAGCCATCGATTTTTTTCTGACTTTGCTTGACAATAGTGCAAAAGTAAGATTTCAAAATTATGAAATCAATAGGATGGAAAATGTATTCTGTACAATGTTTTCTATTTTACAAATAATTTTGCAATAACACATCGACACCACTGTTTAACATCAATCTTAATTACATGGATCTTACCGGGTGGTAAATTTGAAAGAACATCAGCAGAAATGAACACCCAAGGTACCGAAGTGTCATTTTCATCACCAAAGTAGACTTGAAATCCTTCTGCTATTTCCTGTTTAGCTAAGCGTTTTGCCGTTGCCCCTACACGTCAAGACGAAGATTACAAGAATACAAACATTGCAGTGTAAATAACGTTGATTTAAAAGGGAAAAACACCCCTTCTGTTGAGTAACAGCTTAGTAAAAGTTGGGTAAACCTTATGCAATGATTGACGCAACTTTGACTTCAGATTTTACTCAACAGAAAGAGTAATTCCCTTTTTCATTAACATTAAGTATTTTTAGAATGTACTCACTTGGTTTAAACCTAATACCTAATATACAGGTAAAATCAAAACATATCGTTTATCTATTAAAGGGGTTTTTAAAGGTACCTATTCCAGGTCGGTTTATTTTGACTTCTATACCATCATCCTGATTTTTGTCTTCCTTTCCTTCTCTTCCTTTGCCGGGAATGTGTTCTGTAAGAGCTGCGATTACATCAAGAGCACTCTCAGCTAATATTGTCGGCTCTAAACCTTTGAACTAAATTTAAATAAAAAAGCGAAAATGGTTAATTTGTATATATTTTTGATATGGTTGCTTTTGTAAATAAGACGACAAAAAAGATGTTCCGTCGAAGTAGATATCTCAACATTACCGTGGTCAATATGTCATAAACGGGCCTGAATTCGAATATTAAGTATCCGCCGTTGACCTGATTTGTGTGTAGCATCCACGTCTAATTCCATTTGAAAGTGGCTAATTTCCATTATTATTATTATGATGTTAATTTGCCGCACTTGTATTTAATGAATTTTAACATTTTAATCATAAACTTGTCATGAGAAACAGTATAGCTGGTAATTTTACAATTTAGTTCGTCTGTGCAATCATTAGAACTATTATGTTTATAAATAACCAAATATTATATAAGTACATTCGTATAGCCTTTTTGTTTCAATATATTACAGTAGTTTAATCAATTCTTCTGTGCATATATTTGAACTATTAATTTTTATGAAATATATGAAATATATGTTCATGTATAAATTAACAAAAAACACATTCATGTACAAATTTAATACACTATTTCTAAGCCTTTTCTTCCAATATATCAACTTAAAGTAATTTCTTTTATATGTCTTACATTTTTTGATTCACTTTCTTCCAGATCTTGCTCTTTGTCCTCCTTATCGTTAATTTCATCGTTATCATAGTGAATATCATCGGTATTAAAGTAAACATCGTCCATGGGCATTAGATCTTCGAATATTGTGTTAAATATTTTCTAGAAATGAACGAAAAATCGGCATAGACAAGTTCACCCCTTAGGTATGTGAAGACAGAAGAAGTTTATTCTGTGTGTGTTTTATGTACATTTTATTGTGTTTAATTAGGGAACTCGTAAAATAATAACACTACTTTCGGACTTTCCTAAACATATTCCTAAATATTTGGAAGTAGACAAGAAGCGTCTTGGTTTTTACTATATATACAGTGAGCATTCCATTGATCGGTCATTTTTAACATTGGACCCGATGTAAATTTTAATGCAAAAGAAATAACCACTAAAATTTTAGTTATTTGCCCATTTTTGTTTTGGTTTAATTCAACCATTTTTGAAAACACCTATCAAATCCATGGCTTTACTGAAGCTGTGAGAACACTGTTCAAGGACAACAATATTCGTAATACTGTCATCTTGATTCAACCTCAAAGTGAACTTCCTTATACATTTTCATTGGAGGTTATGAATTACAAATGTAAACGTGTTAGTACTCACATCACCTATTTCCTCAAGCTGAGAAATTTGGGCATCCTGTGAAGCGTTAGCATCAAGTTGTAGAAGTTGTATTTCTTTCAAAGCAATGGCAGTTCTTTCATCCAATAACTCCTCAGGGGATTTGAAATCTACAAAACAGATTACAAGATCGGTTTCATATTCACATATTTTTGCAAGACAGGAGCCACACAATCCGCAAGTTACAGCTTTGTCGAACTGGGTAATACGGTTTTGTTACTTTGAGTTTGATTTTAAAAACAAGAAAAAAAGAAGCAAACAAATAAAATCTGGGATTGTATTGATTGGTTGAACTCACATTAAAAAACTGCTGCAGTACACACGAGTCAACGTTGGCGTATATTTCGGTCTATATTAACGATTGTGATACATGGAATAATGCCACAATTGCATGCGAATTCGCGGGAGACGGTTTGACTAAGTTCTCAAATACTTTATTTTTAACTGGTGATTACTTTCCTTCATTAGAGTAGTTATAAACTTATACACACCTGTCACTTACTAATGTAATCAATGTTCACATTTTTAATAATGTAGCATTATCGCTGCGTATCCCTTGAGCCAAAAGAAATAGCACGGAATATTAATATCTTAGTTAATGTAACAGACTTACAGTCATCGTCTATAATTGTAACTTTGACTGTTTTGATTCCATCACCTACAGCTGTTCCATTTATCTTCAGTACAAAGTGTTCCTCTGCTTCTATTGATGAGTCATCGAAAATAATAACAGATGCCTGTGTACTTTTGCCAGCCTCAACAGACAGGGGAACATTAAGTTTGGAGTCAAAATCAGCATTTCCAATAGCTGATATTTCTTCAGTTCTTAGATCTATTGGTATAGAAACAATCATGTCATAGATTATGAACATTTAAGTACACAGTGTCGTCATATCAAGCTGAAATCAACATTATTTCATTAGAATGGTCTAATATGCATGCTGAAGGGGAAACTACTGCAATTAAATTAGTCATGCTTAACTAATATGAGTGACAATGTCCCGCAAAACTTTCACAAACATTCCGAGTGAATATGAAACTGAAGAACTGCAAGTGTGTTTATGATTATTTATTTATTTATGTTTGTTTTCCTGCAAGAACTGCAGAAATAAATCATACAATTGCTTTTGCTTTTTTTAAATGGTTTCTTTATTTTTAAGATACATACAAACTGTGCCATTTCCTTCTCCAGTATTAATTAGAGTCATAGTAGCAATTCCAAAGGATTCATCAATTGTAGCAGTGGGGCTTTCAAAGTTAATTGAAGCTAAAGCAAAAAAAGAAGAAATAATTAAATTGACTGCATTAATGTAATACCCTCTTTTTCTCTTAATAATAATAATAATAATAATCACTTTTATATAGCGCTTTATCACCGTAAACAGTATCAAAGCGCTGTTGCCTATTATTATCACGCCGCCATCAGGTAATCGTCACAATCGTTTCGCTTCATCTAAGTGGCTGCTGGCCAAGCGCACATCCCTATCAGCACTGAGATTGTAATAGTCCCCATAACATGACAGCTCCCCAGATTTCGCTTGGATTAACGATTAAGTATCTTGCCCACGGACACAAAGACGTTGACAAAAACGGGACTCGAACTCACGATTTGATTTACAATGGCCTTTAGGATCACGAGTCGTGTACATGTCCGTTGCGCACACATGCTCTCTCTCTCTCTAATGAATAGCGTAATGGTGTTACCGCATGGAGCACTCTCGATCCAATGCGTCATGTTAAAATATCTGTCCTTCTTGCCCAATTTGTTAATTAAGCCCTTTTAAAGATGTCCACTTTTTAAATATAAAACATAAGGAATATAATGTTTGTCAAAATGGAATGACCCATTTTTCTCCTCACACCAAATGACCCCATCCTTCTCCCCACTGAATGATTCCTTATCATGTGTTGGTACTCGCTGCATATTATTTGTATATGCTCGTGCCCTCCCTCCCCCTGCACCAGTTGACATAAAGCACATGTATGCTGGTGATGGTCACTTACGATCATTGTCCTTGATAGTTACATCAATTTTCGTTATCCCTTCACCAACAGCAGAACCAGTTATCTCTACAATAAAATGTTCGTCAGATTCTACCATAACATCATCAATGATTCTCAGGAGAACATCCATACTACGTCCAGCCTCAACAACTGCAAAACTTTGAATCAATTCAAAGTCATCGCTCTCGGATGCTGATTTGTCTATAGTAGACAGATCTGCGAGGAGGAAGATATATAAATCATATTATAACAATCAATTGAAAATGTGCATCAGTACCGTATGTCACATAAACAACTTCTGTTGTCAATAATAAGCGTGAATCATCAATTATTCCCACAATTCGTTGTTTCGTTACACAGATAGTCGAAAGAACAACTCGACATATTAGTGCATCGGTATTTTAAGCTTGGGTCATGGTTCGAGAAATCTTCCAAAAAGCAAAAAAGATGGCAACTTGGGGAAGTTTTAAGAACTGGAAAAATTGTAAGAAGTCAAAGCAAGGAACAGAGTGGGAGAGCAATGTGTCATACTGGTATCTGTGTGGTGAAGCAATGAAACTGTGAAATCTCTCAGTCCCAATAACAAACAACATTGTTACTAAACTGCAAGACATATGGATTGGATCAAATGTCCAAAGTGTTATCTTTCTTGTCTTATGAGCCTAATATATTTAAGTTGATATTTAATCTACAACCAAAGTTTGTACTAGATTCGAACGTAACCCAATTTGCCAAGGCCATTTTACGTAATACGGTGTTAAGAACCATCTTGCAATCGGAAGGTCTTGATTCCGTGTCCCAACAGTGTTTTGTTTTGTTTCGTTTTTGTTTTGTTTTGGTTGTATGTCTGTTTTCTGGACATAATCTCCGTGTATGACCAAATGCTTACGTTATGTAGCAATATCGGTTATTTCATGTACCAAACATTGTTTTCGAACACGGTACGTTATACGTCAAACGTTATAAAAACGAGTAAATATTTCGTGTATCGGTTTGTCATGTTTGTATGTTATAAATTCCAGTGAACGATAGGTGAAACCTCTTACTACTTTGTAGTACGTATATTAGGTCTGCGGGAAAGCATAAGTATACTAACCAAAAACGAACGCATTGAGAGTAATTTCGTCTAAACATGTCCTTTTGCCACTGTATTTTATATGAATGTGCTCTATATACTAACTCATTTCTTTCTGGTACTTTAGTAGCATAGCTACTTACACACTGTCCCATTGCCTGCCCCTCTGTTGGTTAGAGATAATGTGACAGCTTCTGCGTTTTCGTCAGCCTTTGCACTAGCATCATCAAAGGTAATCGAAGCTGATTTGCAAACCAACATTAAAAAAAAATATTAACAAACCTTGTACCAACTGTGAAAACAAAGGGTTTTGTAATAACGTGAGTGAAATGGCGGATCTAGTTTTTAATATTTCGTTTATATTTTATCATTTTTAATATTAATTTAGCAATTTGGATTTTTTCTAATGATATATTTGATTCCAACACGATGAGACTAAAACCTTTATCTTTTCGGTACTACCGGATTTTTAAGGATCATTTATTACTTCCTCACTTACGATCATTGTCGAGAATTTTGACCTCAACCACCTTTATCCCGGCACCCACATCTGCCCCAGATATTTGTACAGCAAATTGCTCGTCAGATTCTTTTACGGTGTCATCATATATCTTAATGTACACCACCTCACTTTTGCCAGCCCCAATTCTAACAGATTCATTGTATATTGACTCGAAGTCTTCGCCACCTGTAGCAGACATGTCCACAGTTTTGAAGACTTCAAAGAGGAGTAAAAAATGTGAACAAATTAGAAGCAAAATAATTTTGGAGAAAGGAGTTATACCATTTACTTTTACAAAACTTTCTTCTGAAGAATATTGTTTTCAAAAGTCAAAGAAAAACGGCAAGCAATTACATGAATTTTGATTGATTTACAACTACATGTATTTCATTTTAATTCAAATCAAATTTTAGGTGTTATTAATTTCCAATTCGTATCGTGTGTGTTATTTATTTTACTAACAATCTGATTAGATTTCGCATTTGGTCATTAATACGTACCAACCATTCCATCACCAGACGCGATATTATTCTCGTGTATTGGTTTTTCATGTTTGTTTATTACAAATTCCAGTATAATACGTGTAACTTCTTTACATACTTTGTATTTCGTATATTTAGGCCTGCAGGCAAACATCAGACTTGATCTCTTACACCGAGTATGTATGTATTGTTTACTCTAATCGTTCAACACTGGAGTACTAGAGTTGCGCCACGTTTACCAGGGAAAGTCTCTGTTCGCGTTCTTCGGGTTTTGAGGTCGAATACCAACAAAGACAGTCAATTTTTTAACATGTTCTATTGCCTCTTTGTATATAATATACTATACGTATTTTCTTTTCTTGTGGGGATCATACTTACACACTGTCCCATTGCCTGCCCCTCTGTTGGTTAGAGAAAATATGACAACTTCTGCGTTTTCGTCAGTCATTACACTAGCATCATCAAAGTTAATCGAAGCTGATTCGCAACAAAATAAACAAGTTATTAACAAATCGTTTACTAACTGTAAAAAGGGTTATAGTAACATCCCGAGTAATATGGCACATCTAGTTAGCACGAATTGTATATATACTTTTTTAACATTGCATTTGTATTTGTATAATTATCGTGTTTTATATTTGTATAATTATCGTGTTTATATGAATGTTTTATATCAATTTGGATTTATTTCCAACTATGAATTCTAATTCCAACGCGATAAGACCATTAAACTATCTTAAAATATGACTATTTAAGTAATGACATATCTTTTCTCGACCCTCATTCCAACATTCCCTCACTTACGATCATTGTCGAGAATTTTGACCTGGACTATCTTTATCCCGTCACCCACGGCTGTCCCAGTTATTTCTACAGCAAATTGCTCGTCAGATTCTTTTACGGTGTCATCATATATCTTAATGTACACCACCTCACTCTTGCCAGCCCCAATTCTAACAGATTCATTGTATGTTGACTCGAAGTCTTCGCCACCTGTAGCAGACATATCCACAGTCTTCAAGTCTTCAAAAGAGAAGTATAAAATATTTTTTTAACTTTCATTGATTTCATTTGTAATTTTAAAAATGTATTCATTCTAATTTGTTGTTGTTGTTTTTTTTTTTTATTTATTTAATGGCATTTATTATGAGATTACATGGTCAAAGGGGAAAAGAAGAACATCTGAACATTAGATTTCGTATTTTGTTATCAATACGTACCAACCATTCCATCACCAGAGCCGATATTATTCATTAGCAAAGGCACGAAACTAGCGGATTCAGCAACTGTGGAGGTGGCGTTGCTAAAGATGATCGCAGCTGTAGTATGAAGAAATACACCTTTTTTAAAATGCATGTACATAATCATGCATATTAGAGGTGATGTGATAGCTATATTACTCTAACACAGCCGAAAATAAAAGTCGTAAATGAGTTCTTGTTTTTTGCTGTCAAGCCACCCTTTATGACTCCCTGCCAAGCTGGCATCCATGTTGTTGTGATATGTTATGTTAATTCCTCATAGTTAATATAAATATCCCGTTCAATTTTGATCCTACGGCTAGTTTAACTCTAAGAGCTAGATTTGAGATCTAGATTTGTGTCAACAACACTCTTGGCCGACCCATCTGTTTGCGAATGGCAATACGGTATAGCGCCATCTCTGCTCAGATCAGGTCATCTGGCAATCGTGAGAAAATATATTTTGAATTCGAAGTATGCTCGCAATTTGATTGGAGGATCGCGAGATAATAATGCTTGCAGGAGAATTCAAACGTCAGTTTGGTTTTGAAATTCTCTCATATTATCAAGGGAGCTAAAATTATTTTAATCACAATTGGAATCAACAATGATGGGACAATTACTAAATATGGCGAAATTCATGCATTAAATCTTGAGCAGAACTATATACTGTGTGTGAACTGAGTCTCTTCAACAAGTCTACTGCTGAGTCTCTACTTCCTGGGAGGAAAATTATAATTTTGACCGCTACCATGCTGTTACAAACCATTCCTTTTCCACAGATTAACCAAGCTCATACACGGGCGACTGTTCTCTATATCCAGCCTGATATGCCCCATACCATTTGCGTGGAGGTACAAGCTCTGATTTATGAGAGGCAATAATAAAACTTCACAACAAATCTTTGATTTTGAAAATACTCGCTCTCTGAATGATAATGATCACTGCCAGGCCAGTGTGGGATTAATTGATATGTACACAATTTTATTATACAACACAAGTTAAATTGAATCCTAATAATGTGACGGAAACAGTGCCAATGCATCTTGGAAGCTGATGGTGATGAACTGAATCTAAGGTGGAAATGCAACTCCAAATTTTACATTAATATACCATATACTTAAGGAAAGACGTCCATATGTACCGCCCTCGTATAGTTATACATGAAACAAAATTTATTTTGCATGTTGTGGGCCGTGGGTAAATTAATAAAAGAACAAGAATAATCAGCTAAAGAGTAAAAAGGATATTTAACCTAGTGGGCATGAACACAATTAGGTGATACAGAACAGGTTGTAATAACACCTGTGGACAAGGGTCGGGTGCCCGGAAGCCAAGACTAATAAAGAGTCCAGAGATTTGCGTATGTAGGCATAGCCAGTTCTGTATCAATGAAAGCTTGCATGACTACGACCAACTTGACTTTTTTGGGCTCAGTCCTCAATTTTTACTAGAGATCGGAAACAAATCTTATTGGTGACCGGCTTTACACATATTATTCGATTACAACATCGATTCACCCTATTCCATCAGCAATTTGGTCGGCAACCCAAAAGCATAGGGGGACGGTGCATAGGAGGTTTGCTTGACTCAGGGGGGGCCGGGTCAAGATGCGTCCGGTTTGGCCTTGCCCATAGGTTTAGCACTAATCAACGAAACTTGACAAAATATTCTAAAGTCGAAATTATGTTTGATATAATTTATTTTCCACTCAAATCCGTTGGAGTTTGAGAATCAACTCCAGTGGTAAGTATTTTTTTTTGTATGAATAACGGTACAAACGGATCCATTTTGAAACGAGGCTGGTTTGACCTCATTCCAGCGTTCAATCGCAGGGTCAACGATATTTATAGCTGCGGACAGTGTACCAGGCCCGGTACCACTTTAGCCTATGCACCACCGTTGAATGATTCGTTGACCTGCAATGTATCCCATCTCTCATGTCCGTCTTGAAAAACGATTTGATGATAGTTTTGCAGCACAATTAAGCACCACAGGACTAAAGAAAGGCAATTTAGATCGGTCTGGCGACCGTACTGGAATTCCCCTCGCCACTCACTGATCTATTTATAAAAGCGCACAGTGACTTTACTGTTCAGGCTCGTCCAATACTCGTTGGGGCATTTTGCGCTATGAATGAAAGGCTTGGCCGCCACCGCTGGATGTGACTATAGCTTGTATCACACTATAGCTTAGATTCCACGCAATACCCGCATGGATATCAGACGGTTAAGAGCGACATCTTCTGGGATGTTGCAACAACAACGGCATACAGACAAAGGGAGCACGATGAAATCAGTGCAAGAGTCTTAGAACACTGGACAACACTTGGCACACTTGGTCAAGCTGGCTCTCAATTATACCCTGACAACAGGGACATGTCCTAAATCCGGTGGAAACATGCAATTCCCACCAATCCAAACAGGGAACTGTTTTTACTGAAGCTATACCGTGCAATTTATCAAAGGTTTTTTGAAACTCTTATCAATCATATAATTCAAACCCTTCAGATGTCCATAGACTGCTTTTACGAAACGAATGTAGTTTATTTTCAAACCATCAGGCAATTGACAATCTTGGGGATTGTTGTCGTTGACATCATTCGAGCCTTTGACTAATCCGCCATAACGGCCTCTTCACAAACTACAGCGATAAGCTCCTAAGGTACTCTCCGTTCCAGCTTGTCAAAAGCTTCTTACAGGATCGAACTCAGTGTTGTTTTCATTGCAAAACGCAAACGCACGTAGTGTCTAATCGTCAGAGGTCTGCAAGATAATGTTTTACATGTCCCCCTATTTACTAATTCTCATTTATTCTCAGTTATGGTCAGGCAACATCTGTCGCCTCGCGTCTCTATTGCTCCATCCAATTCTATCATTCCCCTATTCATACCAAATAGTCGAACCACACATGACAGGTATAGCTTTAAATGAAGACAATTTTCAAGAAAAGTAACTAATGGGCTTGAGAACAGATTTTTTGGGGGCATCTCCTTAACCGGGAGAACCCATAAATTACTTAATTGGTGTCATTATCATCAATAAGAAGTTTGCCTATTGAGATTCCCACAACCTTCGTCAAGCTAAGACTACTACTACTCAAATATACAACACCAACTCAACAAATGGATGATATCACCTACAGGGGTGTAATAAATGAATCCTTTCCGAAGAGATTTAATTAAGAGTCACAATACACACTTTCTGTTATAATAATAATAATAATATAATAAGTAATAATATAGGATAATATAGTAATTTTTCCTTAATCCACTAATAGTGCCTAATAATAATAATATAATAATAAATATAACATGAATAGGGGGAAATTTTATACATTAGGTTATAGAATGAGTTCTTTTCTTATTAAAATTAATATTCAATGCTTTGTTATCCAACGAATAAACCGCAATACAAGGGATACGTTAGGTGTGAAGAACAAAAGCCAATTCGCCCTAACGTACCGGATATAGCAAATATAAACATTTCTTATAAGGCGCAAAATCTCCAACGAACCAGAGCGCCATAACAAACAACACATACAAATCAAACATAACCAGCTTATGAACCATGAAAAGCTTGACGAAAAAGTGCGTTTTAAGCTGACGTTTGAGTCTTGGAGCTTGGAGAGACTTGAATGCTGTTTGGAACAAATTCGAAACCTGAAGCAGCAATGAAATGAGCGTTCAACTGGCTGGTATGTTTAAGGTGGACCCGTGAGGTTTCAACCACATTTCAATGTTAACGGATGACATGATGGTTGGTAGGTTCACAAGGTTTACCAAGTTGTTACTAGGTCTCACACACACACACACCGCGCGCGCGCGAACCACCCACACGCATCAACACCAGTATTAAATCATTGCCAAGGTCAAGTCACTTTATTAGCATCTCGAAAGAAACTTGGCCATACAAAATTGGCGCATATTTAATTATGTGCACGTTACTCCTTGTGTTCTTCCTTGTGTCAGCAAGAGCTAGGAAGTAAAGCGCATGTATGACCAACTTACAGGAGAACCTGCACTCAGAATAACTTATACAATAACTCTATAAAAACATTATTGAACACATATGGAGTGGTGTCATGGGAAAACGGAATTATACTAACCATAGAAACGAATTAACACTTTTGTCTGACCCATCTGCTTTTTGAAATTCGCGCTACGATATATGGGATATTTATTTGTGTTATGCGATACGGACGGCACAGTAGCATCAAACATCTTCACACATGATGCCTGTCATAGGTGTATTTCTATGGCATGTATGAGCTAAACGTGCCGGTCGTATCGCATAACACGTTTATATACTAGGCGCGATTTTTGAAATAGCACATGGTCAGAAAAGATGGTTTTAATTTCATTGGTGTTAGGGTTATAGAATTCCGTTTTTTCTATGAAACCCACGCGATATGTGGTAATAATTATTTTATGTGTATTTGTTTAATATAATTCATTGTAACGGTTCTCCTTTAAGAATGCACGATCCCCTTAGTAGGCCTACTCCTCTCTCTCTCTCTCTGTTCTCTTTAAGGCTTCGTCCATGAAGTGATGGAACGACTGGCCTGTAACGACTACCTCTTCTTTAGCACATCTATAGTTGATGTCTTGCATTTCATCCATTGAAAAGAACGAGGCCTTTGGATATTAATTTGATGTTCTCTCAAAATATCAAATGATTACATGAAAACGAAACTCAGAATGTGTCTTCTTCCTTATTACATTGTACAGTAGACACTTACGTCATTTCAATTATGGTTATTCTACATAGCTAAAACCACCTCCAACTGCTGTGGCTGTGATGGTTGACATCAAAGTTCGTTGGGTTCACTCTCATTGTCGTCATGTTTTTTTTTTTTTTTTTTTTTTTTTTTTTTTTTAATACCAATATCAATCTTGACTGTTTCACCATAAAACACCGTCACAGAAGAATTATGATGGGGAACGTAATCGTCTGCTGTGCTTGTTTTTCATAAGTTTGCTTAACTAAAAACATACATAAAAACATCGTAATTTACATTATCCTCCATTTATACCAAGTCGATACAAAACACACACCGGTTCTATTTCTCTAAAGTTTCTGTCCTTTCGTCTTTAACACTTAAAATTATCTCAGACTGTCTCAGACTGTCAGGCAGGTTAGTGTCAGGTCAGGTTTTCTTGAGGTCCTGCTACTGGTATCCCTGGTAACCAGTACTACCTGCCCCAGACCGGGTTGTTCGGCGCTACCCGTAACCCCATCGGGGTCTAACAAAATCATAGAGGAGGTAGCGGTTACCCTGGTAGAACTAAAGAAGATCGACCACAAGGGCGGTCGACTCTGAGGACTAATGGCGGCCATCCAGGCACAGTGACGTCACAGGAACGACATCCGTCAATTATCGTTTGCACCACTAAATCAGCACACAGCAGTATTGTTGTGCTACTGCTGTTGTGTGAAATCCGGCCACCCCCTGTTAGCGGGGACCAACCGGATTTAAACTTTGGTTTACTACTACTTTCTAAATTTGACAGGCATCCTTGAATTAAGGGACCAGTAGCGTACACAGAATCTGACGTTTCGGTTCATCAGGGATCAACAGTCAGGAATTTTCCTTAAAAATTTATCAAATGCTTCTTTATGTTCAAACTTGAATTTTGAAAATTTAAGCTTTCACATCATGCATTAGATATGACCACTGTGTCTGTAGAGTTAAACAGATTTTGGATCTGCGAAAGTGAATTTCCTATTAAGGTTCATTCACCGGTATCCGACTTGGCTTTTTTGGAGGGGTACCCGGGCATGCACTCTAAATCTCCTAAAATAGCTGTGCATGTTTTGGCATGAACCCGGGGCGCACGCCACTGAAATCACCCCCAAGATACGCCACTGATTTTAAGTCCATAGTTAGAGCTATCAATTAGTCCAGGTTACGATCTGTGGGTTTGGTGTGACTTGTTATACCCATATTATATTTTTTTCAACGGTCTCTAGACCAGATTTTTCCTGTTGAATCGAAATCGCGCTTGTTAGATAGACGAAAAACCCCGTTGAGCATTTTCGAAGAAACGCAGGAATTCCAAATGACCAACAAACTTAAAGGTGCTTTTTCATTTGTTTATTACTCAAAAGTTGTAATGTTTTTGCCTGTCCAGTCCGAACACTCATAGTGACCAATAAAAATATGATTTCTTAACCCACCTAATTTAGCACCCCCAATGACATAAAGCATCTATTAATTTTCTAAGTTTGACCGTAATTAGGAACTTGGTTATCAACACAAAGCTTTATTAATCCAATTATTAATTAGACCATAATGGAAATCACTTTCAATAATTTGATAATCAAAATCAAGAGACCATTCAGAATGTCCCCTAAATGGCTATATTCATACTACCATAAAAACAAAAAAAAAAAAAAATACCAAGTACTGTAAGTGTTTTGTGTATTGACTAAACTTATTCAGACCAGTTAATATAAGAATATAATATGCGGTCCTGTAAATCAGTAGTTCAGGGACTTATGATACACTCCTCCCCTTTCGGAAATCCTGGACCCGCAACTGAATCTGATTATCTTCCCCATTTTTAAAGTGTACCAGAGTGGAGGGTAGTTAGTAAGACAGAACAACGAAATTGGGGGGAGGGCGAGACATCAAGGAGAGGTGGTGGGTGAGGGGAAGTGGGGCGGGTACCAGACTTGTAGGGGTATACTGGGTATTGGAAATCCAGAAAGCAATGAAAAGTATGGGAAAAAATTGTTAATTTATTTTCAACGATTTTTTAATGACCCTTAGAGACCAGGACTTTTCATTCTTATTGGTGAATACTTGTAATTTCTGTCAAGAGCCTATTGAGAGGTACCCACCAAAGGGGGGGGGGGGGGAAAAAACAAACATCAAACGACATTTGACTTTTGTTAACATCTGTATATCCCCATCGCAAGGGTTATTATATCCAAGCTAGGAGTAATATGTGTAATAATTTTCAAGACGACAGAATATCAACACCATCTCATATCAAAATTTACTCCAGCCACGCACTTACATTCATTCCGTTGTTTAAACACGCAATATTGTGTGTCAACAGCAATGAGACCGCTTCAGCTGATTCGTCAACACTTTTGGGTTGGGAAATCAAGTTAATTACGCTAAAATAAAAAGAAGAAATTGAACTAGTGCTATTTATAGAGAATAACCAAACATATATGAGTATGTATTGTGCTATATAGTTGCCAACTAAATTACTAATTTAAAAATTTTGAGCTTTAATATAATAAATCATCAAATATTTACCACCATATAGTTTTGTATATTAATACATGTTTAAGTTAAGGTCAAATCTTGTGCACTCGTCTTTAACCTAGCCTATTTTACTTTATCATTTAAATTCGCGCCTCGCGCTTTTCATTGTAGATTCCTGTAGCCAGAGTTTAGCAAGCGTATTTATTTTAGTATTCCACCTTATATTTAGTTTTTAAAAGATTATTAAATTTTAATTGTTTTAATCACCGGAATAAGAATGAGAGAATGGCAATTATTTCTCTGAATAGACATGTACATACCGATGTTGGGTATCTTCACATGATTCCCCAATGAATTCACTAGTACAATTACATGAATCAGGTGCGACGCCTGTACCACCATTAGCACAAGTAGTATAACATATGGCTTGAATGTAAGAATATCAAGTTGAGTTGAAACAATATCTTTGTTTATTGAAATTTAACTACTTAGTTCTCCAGGTAGACAAGGATGTTAAGGATTAATCTTTCCCTGGAGATGGCCAGCGCACGGATAGTGTTGAAAAAAACACCCATGTGCGCTTGGCCGGATTCGAACCGGCGCCTTCGTATTACATTGCACGACCTCTAACTCGACTGAGCTATCAAGCTGGGTCGGTAGAAGAGCGATAGATATCCATCTATAGGTGTTAAGGTGCGAAATGCGTCCTTCGCTTTCCTACCAGCGATATCAGCAAACTGTATATTTAACATATAAAAAAAACAGAATAAAATTTTTGAAATTTAACTACTTATTTCTCCAGGTAAGACAAGGATGTAATATATTTTAATTCTTTCCCTGGAGATTGCGAGCGCACGATAGTGTTGAAAAAAAACCCATGTGCGCTTGGCCGGATTCGAACCGGCGACCGTCGTATTACATGCACGACTCTATAACCGACTGAGCTAATCAAGCTTGGTCGGTAGAGACCGATAGATATGCATCTTATATGTGTTAGGTTCGAGGCGTCCCTTCGCTTCCTAGCGGATAGCATCAGACACTGTAATATTTACAATACGATTGGGTTTGTTTAAATTTAACTAACTGAGTTCTCCAGGTATACAAGGATGTATGATATTATTAATCTTTCCCTGGAGATGGCCAGCGCACGATAGTTGACAAACAACCCATGTGCGCTTTGCCGGAATTCGAACCGATCGACCTTCGTATTACAATGCACGACCGCCTCTAACCGACTGAGACTATCAAAGCTGGGGGTCGGTAAAGAGCGATAGATTAGCATCTAGATGTGGTTTAGGTTCGACAGGCTTCCTTCGCTTCCTAGCGGATAGCATCAGACTGTATATTTAACATATAGGCCTACGATTATATTTGTTTTTGAAATTTAAACACTTATTCTCCAGGTAACAAGATCTATGAATAGTTATAATCTTTCCCTGGAGATGGCCAGCGCACGATAGTGTTGAAAAAAAAGCTCCATGTGCGCTTGGCCGGATTCGAACCGAAAACCTGGCGACCTTCGTATTACATGCACGACGCTCTAACCACTGAGCTATGCAAGTATATGTTAAATATACAGTTCTGATGCTGGTTGAAAAAAAAATCCATGTTCGCTTGCCGGATTCGACCGGCGACCTTCGTATTACATGCACGACGCTTCTAACCGACTGAGCTATCAAGTATATGTTTAATATACAGTTCTGAATCATCCTCTAGGAAAGCGAAGGACGCCTTTCGAACCTACCCCTATAGATGATATCTATCGCTCTTCTATCTACCGACCCAGCTTGATAGCTCAGTCGTTAGAGCGTCGTGCATGTAATACGAAGGTCGCCGTTCGAACCGCAAGCGCACAATGGTTTTTTTTTTCAACACTATCGTGCGCTGGCCATCTCCATGGAAAGAATAATAATATAGACCTCCTTGTCTACTCTGGAGAACTAGTAGTTTGAAATTCAAAACAAATATAATCGTATATGTAAATATACAGTTCTGATGCGTTCCGCTAGGAAAGCGAAGGACGCCTTTCGAACCTACACCTATAGATGATATCTATCGCTCTTTCTTCTACCGACCCAGCTTGATAGCTCAGTCGGTTAGAGCTTCGTGGTCATGTAATACGAAGGTCGCCGGTTCGAATCCCCCCGGCCAAGCGCACATGGGTTTTTTTTCAACACTATCGTGCGCTGGCCATCTCCAGGGCAAGATTAATACTATATACATCCTTGTCTACCTGGAGAACTAAGTGATTTAAATTTCAAAACAAATATAATCGTATATGTTAAATATACAGTTCTGATGCGTTCCGCTAGGAAAGCGAAGGACTCCTATCGAACCTAACACCTATAGATGATATCTATCGCTCTTCTACCGACCCAGCTTGATATCTCAGCAGTCGGTTAGAGCGTCTGCATGTAATACTAAGGTCGCCGGTTCGAATCCGGCCAAGCGCCCATGGGTTTTTTTTCAACACTATCGTGCGCTGGCCATCTCAGGGAAAGATTAATAAGTAATACATGCTGTTATATTGTATAGCAGTTTTATTAAGTTTAATTAAATATCAACAACATCGGGAAACAAACTAACTTTTGGGATACCTATTTCGCAAGTACTTCCCGTATACCCGGACCACAAGTACATTCATTAGGCCGCACACATGTCCCATTATTGGAACATTCCGGATTACATAGGTGAAATAATACGAAACATAATAAGCATGTAAATTCCATTGTTAGTTGTTCAATTGGTCATTTTCCCTTTTACATCTCAATTGGACATCAATTGAACCACACATAAAAATTACGCGCATAGTCATAATCAATTCATTAAAGACGGATTTTGTTTTTAGAATTGCATAATTGTGGCTAAATTAACGTCGTTTTAACTGGCAGCTGGGACTCTACAACGACTGTTTTTACAGTTGTTTGCACTGCGAGTCCCGGATGACAGTAGAAACGACGTGTTTTGGTAATTTTAACAGTGAATTTGCCCTTGCACGGTTCGCCATTGCAGGGAGAGCCTCGAATTGACATGACATGCGTGGAGATTAGATGACTGTGTTATATAGGCAATGTATCACCTCTTCAAGTCCATTTTGGTTTTGTTTAGACAGAATCTAACCGACTGAACTATTTCATAAGTCTTGCCATTCATATTTCTGCAGTTCTGAGGCTTCTCCCCGCAAATGCGAAACCGTGCAAAGATCAAATTATGAGGCTCGGCTCAACTTGGCTCTTCAATTACGGGATGCGTTACTCCACCGTCACGAAACAGGAACTTCGTGGGAATCTCTTCAACAACAACAACAACGTTAATAAAGGATAACAATTCCTGATGCGAGAACGTACAGTCCCCTTACGGGCTCACTATCATCCGACGACAATTGGTTTTGATTGCTTCATATTTTGGTATCCGCCAATTTTTCCAGTCATTACTTCCTAATCACGTTAATAACAGTCATCATCATGAACGAACTAATCCCGGGTTACGGTGAAAACCTTAGATCCGCCGCTGTGTCTCTTCTATACCCGCGGTGTACGGCGTTTCTCTCTAACGATACAAGTACTTCTACATGATCCTAACATCATATAAATTATGCAAATCTCCTGAATTTTTAATTGTCCGGTAGTTGCAGAACTGCAAATGCCATCCATCGTGATCCGACTCATCAGGTATATACGCTACTTGCATTTAGGACAATCATACCCCAACGCGCTCAACAAGTGGCGATTTTGACTTTCGATAATATTCTCTGCAACTGGTAGCGATCGTCTAGGACGAACACTGATGACGGAGGCGTGCAGCCCAATCTTTATCCCAACTACAGGAGACCATACTGAAAATGATAATTCTGGTTCATAAGCCGATTTGTATTAAACTATTTTTCAGGATGTATTTATCAGGATTGTATACTGACCCAGAACGGCCTTTTCAAGATCGTTTGGAGCGCACTGATGCAATGAGTGAGAGCTTGATAACTTCCCTCTACGATCGCAGGACAACCGGAAGGGGGCATTTTTATTTATTTAATGTAACGGCATATCGGGCATTAACAACAGAAACTAATGTCTGGTATCAACCGTCTGATGGGTTGGGGGGGGGGGTGGCAGCCGAGATATCGATTAAAAACCTCCTTTGTTGACCGCTGGTCCCAATTAATTAGTAGCAGGAATGTGCGCTCAAGAAGGGCATTCCAGATGCGGGCAGTGAAGGATAAATGATCTCTGATGGATGACAATGTTAGATCTTGGAGTCAGCAACTGGCGAGGGTCATGGAGCTTGTAGCTGGATCGCTGGAGAGACTATGGTCCTATACTCTGGTTTTTAGGGATTTAGTGCATATTGTGGCAAATTGGTTCATTGTCATGCCTGCTCTCGCTGATAAACATAGCATGCCTGTGGAATAGTTGTTAGTTGGCTCCAAAATGGTGCTGCTTCGGTGTTTCCAGTGGGCAAATACATTGAGCTTGATAATCTTCCTATGGCAATGCCGCATCCAGTTATACGCTTAGCTCTATTCTGGACAGCATCAGAGCTAATGAGGTAGGCTTTGCACTAGACCATGCTGTACTAGCGTACTCCATCTTTGAACGTATAATGGAATTGTAAATTATAGCTTCCTAAGCAAGCACAATGCATGGTGCTGCTCTTCGAAGGAATCACAGCCGCTGGTCAAGCTGGCTTTACTATTTTACTAACAACTGGATTAAAGGACAGGTCTACATTATCTGTCTCATCAAGGCTTGTTCCAAAGAATTTAAGATGGGGATGGTTTCCCTCGACATCCTTGCGGATGGAAAGAGTGGTGGATTTGCCCTTTGCTGCATCAAACAAAACATTCCATGATGATGCCTAGGTCTCAATCTTTGCAAGGTCTTGATTGAGTGTATGTGCAGCTGCACTCCTCTCTTCCTTGGTTTTGATGAAAGACATGATCTGCGTACAAGTTGGACTGGTTGGTTTGATGAGATGTCATCGATGAAAATGATAAACAGCAGGCATGCCTGCAGGCATACCTCAAAAGTAACGGATATGACATGACATCACTCTATTCAGTGGCGTAACAGGCGGGGGGGGGGCAGGGGGCAGGTTGCCCCCCCCCCCCCCCCCCCCCCCCCCGACGACTTTGGCCGGGGAAAAAAATTGCAAAAATCATGCTAAATCAGCCGTTTTTTAGCCCTCTGACCGGGAAAAATTGGCCCTTTGACCCCCCTAAGATGGAAAATTTCCCAAGACTGGGAAAGTTGCCCCCTCAGAGCGGGCAGGCCCGATACGCCACTGACTCTATTGATGCAAAACATATCCGCTACAAAATGTTGCTGACCTTTACAAAATGGTTACATTTAAAGCTGCTTCATAGAAACGAAATATTTCATATCATATCAAGACTTTATTCGTCACCATACAAAATACACATAAATTAAGAAAATGGACAGATGAATGGAGATATTTCCGGAAGACCAATTGGCCCGTAATGGAAAATGACCAGAATTACTTAAGTTACCTTAATCCTACACAAACAAGAAAAAGGAAATAATGTAAGACAAAACAAACAAAAGAAAATATCCAAGCAAAACCAAAAAAGAAAATCTAAGACAAAACAAATCAATCTTAAAAAACAAAAACAAATAACTATCTGAAGGCTTTCATGTAGTATCATAGTATCAATATAGATGTATAATGAAGAATACATAAATGGCTTGATTCCAACGAAACATTCTGTCAAGCCTGTGAAGATAAAATTCACTCTGATACTGTACCAAAACAACGAGTTGTTGTTATTTTCCGTATCGTATTTCCTAAATTTAGTTGCAATTGATCTGATGGTGAATATTGGCGTACCAACACATTAGTTGTTTATTCGCTGAAGGTTTAATTGCAATTCATGATTTCGCCATTCCCCATAATGCATTGCAACTTTTTATTATTATTATTACCTGTTTGACAAACGCTTCCTGTGTATCCGATTTCACAACTACATTCGTTTGGTTGTACACATGTGCCATTGTTCTTACATTCTGGAATACATGTTACTGTGTGTACACATAACAAATAAATCAACATCAATTATATGAATCAGGATTTGTAATATCTTGCAGAGAAAGCAAACCAAAGATATTTCAGACAATTATAATATTCACGTTGTCATCATATTTGACTAAGAAGGAAGTTTATTCTTTTTAACTTGTTATAGAATAATTAAAAGCACATAACACAACGGTAAACGTAGAAAATAAGTATTGCTACTGCGAAATGTACGCGATAGAGTGTTTGCCTTCATTCCAAAGCAATTACATTCTTAAAATGCCGCGTCACTTTGCCTAGTTGCCGATTAAAATAGGATCTTAAGGGATTTATTATAATAATGGGAAAAGGGTTGGAACACTTGATGCAATACATCCATAACGTCACTTAGCTGCATTGCGCTTTTGAAAAAATCACGGAGCGGACCCCCGCCTTGTGTTAGGGGGAAATTGCCCTAGATCTAACAAGAAAGATAACGCTAGCTCCCTTTTTTGCGGTGATCGTCAGATTTTCCTCTAGGGACGTTAGGATATAAGAATAATCCCCATGTTCACAAATGAGATCGCAATTGGGTAGGCCATTGTTCATTACAAAGTAGAGGACTTCCCTTCGTCATATTAGTCCCCACCCTCCTTCCAATCAATGTTGGGGGACCTGGGGTCCGTTCCCGAAATTCAATCGTAATTGGACCAATTTGTCCAAAGCACTGTTTAACTGGTGTGAACAAGGTTGTTTGTAGGACATACGCATGAGTAGTATACACGTAGGAATAAGTGCGAGTTGAGGAACGGGCCCCTGGTGAGGATGAATGACTCGGATCAACATTACCTTGAGATGGGGAGGGGATCAATTTCCCCTAAATGGACAAGTATCCAAACATTTTTTTCCATGTTTGTAGTCAAAATTCGACTGGAAAATGAATATTTACTAATCTTTCCCTGGAGATGGTCAGCACACGCAAGTGTTGAAAAAAAAACATGTTCGCTTGACCCGATTCGAACCGACAACCTCCTTATACTAGCACGACACTTACCACTTGAGCTATCAAGGAGGGATAGATTTAATCTCCAGGTATTAAGTCCGATAGGTGTCCATTACTTTTCTAACGGATAGTATCAGAACGGGTATATTTACATAATTTTATACTGTATATTCACATTGGTTCTCCAGTTATACAAGGATGAATATTTATTAATCGTTCATATATTACCGCTTTATTACCTTCACATGTTGAGTCGAAGTTGAGTAAACATTATTTATTGTGAGGTATGATTTGGTCAGTGTAGTATGAAAGTATCATTCAGAAAACTCGACTTCATTACATCTTTTAGTGGCTCTCAGCGAGGTA
This sequence comes from Ophioderma brevispina, assembly GCA_023653785.1. Lineage (NCBI taxonomy): Eukaryota > Metazoa > Echinodermata > Ophiuroidea > Amphilepidida > Ophiodermatidae > Ophioderma > Ophioderma brevispina. The sequence continues at coordinate 15,617 of JAMKCH010054359.1, read as the reverse complement.
TATAATTACATTATACCCTTCGCACCTACTAACTCTGTATCATGTTGTCTATTCCGTTAATAAATCACATGTTACAGAGAAGGGTATAATGTAATTATTCCCCTTGGCGAATATGACGTGCTTACCTTCAACTAACAGAGTAGTACACCACTGATCACTTGACTGACTGTTGGAACAAGGAAATACATGATGGCTAAGCCTTTCTTTAAACAAAATGTTAAAAGATCTAAATACAGTCGAACGACGAATATCAAAATAATGTTTTAAAACAACTTATACTAATTTATAGGCTATAAATTTAAATTTGATATTCTGAAAGTTTACATGTTTCTTCCAGTGGCGGGCGACGCATCAAAATTTAGGTAGGAGACGGGTACCGATAGCTTACACACATCAAGTGGTTCTCCATAAATTTTAGGGGTACAGAGGGCGTCGCAAATTTAGGGAGGGGAGCGTTCCCTCCGTCTCCCCGCTTTCGACGTCTATGTTTTGTTTTGATTTGTTACCGCTGTACTGATCCATAACGGGTAATTAGGCTTTCTTGCAAAATGTTCATTACGTCAGAGAGAACTTACCACGTGTCAGTAGCCGAAAAGCAAACTATATTTGGTCCTGTCTGAGATAACTCCGGTACCCATTGTACGGTTATTGATTTCTCGTTGTTTCCATTATCAGCTAAACTGGACTTTGTCATTCCTTTTGGTGAAACCGTTGTTATGCTAGTTATTCTACAGATAGTTGGATGGGGAAATACAGTCTGTAGTTACTTTAAAAAGGATAAGTAATCAAAACACGACACTCATCATTATATGATGTAACTTACGGAGTAGCTTGCTGAATTAGCTCTTGCTCGTATTTCAGATGTAAAATTAATTCGGCGGGTATTTTATGTGAGACGAGTCATCTTAGGGTAGGTGCTACAGTGAAGGCTTTATTGGAGTACAACCATCTGGCAATTGTTGACTTGAATTAAAAATTGTAGTGGAACACTGCTCAAACGCGTCTCTGAAGAAGACGTGGAAAATATTCTATCAAAAGAGCGATGCCCCATAGCCCGGCATCGGTTTAGAAATAAAAGTAATTGTGCACGTGACCTGCATCAACGACAAAGAATGTTAAACATTAAACGTTATTTCTTACGAACACCCCAGTGATAATCCATTTAATCCATTTAAAAAACTGTTTTTCTTTTTGTTAATTTTACTAAATGCTATTTGCATACTAGTCAGGCTAACTATTCAAATAATATATATTATTTGTTGGCTTTTATGGAGATTTGATAAGTTTTGCCCATTTTTCTAAAGTTAACTGTCAGAGAACAGAAAACAATGTTGGCATTTTTTAAATTAGCATATAAGAGCATCTGGATTTTCAAAATGGCCGCCATTTTGAACCTTAATATGATATATCTGGCTTTTAAAGCACCTAGAAGCGTAATTCCACCTTCTTAACCTAATTGCGGAGGGTGTCGAAATTCAATGCATAACATTAGATCATGTGGCTGGGACGGCCATCTTCAAATTCAAAATGGCCGCCAAGGGATTTTTTTTAGATACCTGTCCCTTAATTATAGTAGAGGTATGATTATGGCATCTATGCCATGTTTAAAGGTCCAGAAATCCAATAGAACATTAATAAAAACAATGGACCAGGGGGTGGTGGAAGCCATCGTGCATACCAAAATGGCCGCCAAGGGGAAGGACATTGTTGCCCGCATTCTGGTTTCTAATTAAGCTTAAATTCATGATTCTAGTGGGCTATAGCCCGAGGCTATACCCATGTTTAAGGGTCCATAAACCCAATAACAATGTTAACAACAACGGATAATTGGACGAGGCAGCCATCTTGATTTCAAAATGGCTGCCATATCAAACAGTTTTGCCTACAAAAAGTATGCGGAAAACACGTAGTGTGATAGTAGTACAGATTACTCTTCTCACCTCGTCCATTAATCACTCTTGATCCCCCCTCTAAGCATCCTTTTCAGCCTACATTCCACCTCCCCCCCCACGATATTTAGGCCTACATTTCACCTCCCCTCGCTGCCCCTTTCCCCTCCCCTCGTTTATTCTTATTCCCTTTTTTCTTCTCGCTTCCACCTCCTCTCTGGGCCTCATTCCTATCTTGCTACTTACTCTCTCCCCCCTTATTTCTCATTTCTGTTTTCCGATTCTCCTCTCCTTTACCTATCCCTCCTCCTTATTCCTAGTCTTGGGACCCCCTGCAAAATGATAAGGTTTTCAATTTGAGTGTAAAAATTATGTCTTAACCAGCGTTAAACCTTTATCTCATTTCTGGACAATTGTTAACAGGCTCACAATTCAAGGTGGCAGCCGGTATGGCTGTATTCAAAGATCTTAAAAAGCTTAGAAATTCCCACACATTTCTTTTAATTAGTTAACATCCATAAGTGTTGATAAAAGGGTAAATTTGATAAGTGATTATTATATATCAAAGTGTCTATTTGAGGTTCATACAAATTTTCTTTTGGGATATTTTTTGATGTTAAAGGTGCTTAAATTAAGATGGCAGCCACAATGAATAACTTCAAAAATTCAAAAAACATCTAGTCGCTATATTAGTATAGATATACCTGAAATTTATGTTAAAAAAAGTCTCTAACCATTAGAAAGTCATATTGGCATTTTTAATGGTTAGATACAATAAGTTAAGATGGGTTCAATAAATTTCTAACATATGGCAGTTTATAGGTTTCAAAGATCCTGAAAGATGCCAATTGCATTTTATGCCAGTACAGTATGAACAAAAGAGAAAACAGATCATGACTTTCAACAGTTTATCAGGTAGTGAAAGACATAATATCGATGTTCATTCATTGTATTTAATGGTCATCAAATTTAGATTAGAAAATATAGATTAAGATATGGAAAAGTGATAAATTTGGAATATATGGAGGTGGCCATATCAACCTTTATTTTGAATTTTAACCATGTTTAACTTATAAAACCCACAAAGGTCATAAATAGTATTATGCTCAAAGAAATTTATCTCATATTTAATAAACAAGTTTATAATAATTTGGGATGATATAAAATTATTACACAATAATGTTATAAAGGTAATTTATAAGATCAAAAGATTCTTGTTAGGTGGCCATTTTGGCTGCATCTGGATTTTAAGTATGTTAACAACTAAAAAAAGTTTTGATGGCCAAAGACAATATATCTCAGCATACTTTAATTTACACTTGGATGATATGTATATGGTAATTTAGGTTTTAAGGTTTCAGGAAGGTGGTCATTTTGAAACAAAATGACAGATATGATTTCTATTAAGGGAAAGACAATTTGGTACTTTACAACTTTTGCTGTAACTTATGATGGATAAAACTAAATATGTAGCTGGCAATTCATAAGTTTTTAGTTGTTCGCAGTTGACATGTTGCGGCTATCATGAACGTGTATGATAGGAAAACAAAGCTGCCAAAGCGGTAATCAGTTATATTACAGATGAATGACCTTTGTAGGTTTAAAGGTCTCACAAGGAGGTTACCACCTTGAATTGGAGCATATTAACAAAAAAATACCATTATATGGATTTTAATGTCAAAAGGCATAGAGGCCCAATCTATAACTCTAACAAGAACGGATAGGAAGGCACCAACGACTCCACTCCTCAAAGAGCATCCAGGAGATGTGGTCTCTAAACTTATGCTTCTTACAAGGGTATTTTGGACAATTGCCATCATACTGTCGAATACCTCTCTTTGTATATTATGGCAGGCCAGTCTGCGGTTCTTAAGTGAATAGACCGCTCCTCACTGTTTCTCGTACAAAAAAAAATCAGGGGTGGACAGGGCTTTTAGCAATGCAGCCCTAGCCAATGGAACTCTTTGCCAATCTCTGTTTGCCACTCCGGGTATCCGTTACTTTTAAGAAAGCAGTGAAATATTATTTCCAAAGAGTTGAGCATGTCATTAAACGGACATATAGTCTATGTTTTTTTTTTTAATTGAGTGTGCTACTGTTCTAATATCTATCGATTAGATGATATCGTCACGAATATTCCAAAACAGGCCAATCAGACCAAAAGTCACATTTCGAGATATCGGCGATTGAAAGGTTCGAGAATTAGGAAATGCACATAACTAAAATTTGAACATTTTAGGAAAATGATTTTATGTGGACATTGTGGACATTGAAAACGTTTTTCATTTTGAGCACGCTTTCCATTAGGGTATCCTTTGTTTTCCTGTCAATTTAATACAAAGGATGGTCTCTTTGCAAAAACTAAAAAACGTCCTCTGTTTCTATGTCAAAGGAGACGAATGCACATTGAGCTGTTTGGCGTACACAAAAATAGTCGATCGATCGCCTCAGACGGTGGGATTGAACATGTTGAACATACTTTTGCCTAAGAGGGCGCAGAAATGACTAGGCTTTGTACGATGGTGTCATTGTCTCTTATAGGCAAAATAATGTGCCCAGTGAAGATAGAAAATGAGGGAATGAGAGGTTTTACCATTTTTATTTTATTAGAATTGATTCAATCAAATATAATAACTCAATGTAAAATGTAATACTCAAGCTATAAAATACAGATTAATTTGAGTGGAAACTGTAAAAGCGGATTTTACCGGAGATTTGTTGGAACGAAGTTGGCTCCCTCATGTTCTTGTAAAATTTATAGCACTTTTTCCTGTAAACGTAGTACTTAATCGTTAATTGAAACATTCATAATAATGTACGCTCAATGTGATTTCTCGAAAAAAAATAGAATAACAGCTCCAGTTGTAGTCGTTTTATACGCCTGGTAAAACTATGGACATAAAATTTACAGTATTTTGCTGTATTTCCAAATTGCAGCATCGGCCCACATGTGTAAGTACAATAAGGACTTCGTGTGAAACCCTGGGTTTTGTTGAATTATTGGACATAAATACTTTCATAAACGTTAAGTGGAAGAAGTTGTGTGATTTATCTGTTTATGCTTGAAGGTGTATATTTGATACTTTGCAGAGTAAAAGGAATCAAAGATCATAGTTATCAAGAAGAAAGCTTTATCTTACTATCAAGTCATTTAATAGTTGTATTAAATTTACGAGGCGTTCGGACGAAAATCATTTAATTGTATGATCGACCACATACAAACAGCGTTTTAATGAATACTGTTTCAGTACAATTAAAATCTAAAAACCACTCTTTACTCAGTGTATTTTTACATTTATAGGTATAGGTATTAAGTTTTTCAGTAGCTCCAACTAGCACTGAAAATAATACAAGATTTTTGTCATGTAGGCTTACTCCTTTCAAGTAACGAAAACCATAGGAAAGTATATTGGCAATTAGTGTCAAATGACGTTTTCTAAAACTCGTAAAAATACGCTTCGGAGTGTAATACAACAATTTAAATGAAATTGATATTCCCATGATACATACAACACGTTTATAAATGAATAGTTAAATGAACTATAGTAGTTTCTCTTATACTTTCTGTTGTTTGAAAACTTGCTATGAGTAAAAAACTAACCATTTTGGATGTAAGAATGGCAGTTTGCCGGCAAGACTTGGGACGTTTGGATTTCATTCAAATTGCCAACATTTTTTAGTATCACAGGGTATTTATGAAAAGGCAGAATAAATTTCTCATGTTAACATCTTTCGTTATTGGATTGAAAGGAAAAAAGAATAAAATAACAAAAACACTAAAACAATAAAATTAAATGTAATCAGTTGGCATTCAATTTTTGAAATAATTTCAATGAGTAATCTTTTTAAGTTACCATAATCATGTATTTTAATCTTGAGATGGCTGTCAACATTTGGAATGCTACTTTGTCTACATGTACTCAAAAACATATTACTTTATTGCGCTGATTTAGTAAACACAGAGAGTTATCCGTTAGTGAAATTAATCATCACCGAAGTTGCGGAAACTCAAAAATAATATCGTAGTTATGTGGGAAATAATAGTAAAGAACGAGGAAAAACGAAAAAAGATTTTTGATGTACTAATGTTTTTACATTGCATTATTGATCTTAACCCTCGTCTACCTAAGCGGGGTGGTTACCACCCTCCTTCGGGTTTTTTTCCTTTCCGCCGGCTTGCTAAACCCACTTTTTGGTGCCAAATTATTGTGTAATGTAATTGTCAATTGAATTGTTCCGCTCCTTTTCATCCAAACAACCATCCACCGGGTTATAGGAAAAATAAATGGGATCCTAAAGTAATGAGATTGGTGGGGGTGGGGGAAACCACCCCCTTCGGGGGTACCAACATGCCTAGCACGAACACATGAACAGCACAGACACTTGATTTTTTTTGGATTTTCATTTAATAGCTATGTTTCCTCCTCTTTCCCACTGATACCAATGAGTACCACATGCCCACACACAGGGTTCGGTCGGCCCTGAGTCATTTAGTGCAGTCCGCCATTTTGGATTTTGAGACCAATTTTCCTATATTTTGTGGCTTTCGGAAAACCAAAGACGAATTTTCCTTCCAATTTTTTTAGTAATTAATTTAATCCATTCCAATTTTTCCATTCATATAAAACATGTCAATTGCTTGTCTTGCACATAATTATCTTCTTATGACTATTTTGTGAGCACCTAAAAACAATGAGCTTCACTGCCGCCATCTTGGATTTCAAACGACATTTTCATTATTTCTAATGTTTTGGTTCATTTTTGGAGGGACTCCTTGTTGTGGTGACGATTTGGTTCTAAAATTTTTCAGCCCAAAGAATTCTATGACATAGCTTTCATATAATACAAGTTTAAATGCTTGTCTTCAAAACCAAGTATCATTTTTGAATAAATGATCAACCGCTATGTACTCAAAACCCTGTGAGCATTACTCCACAATGACGTCATAAAGTTCGCATGTCAGCAAAAAAATCTTTCATATCCACATAGTGTAGAATAGGGAAAAATTCAATTCTGCGCCAAAAACAAGTTTAGGAATATCACATTGTCATGATGGGAAATATATATTTTTTTATATAATAGAGCATTTTATTGCTATAAAAGTGTGTGTTCCAATTGCGACATATCACTTTTCCACCCCAGATTTCAGTATTTTCGCACTTTCCTCACATATGACTCAGATTGGACGTCATAATGTTATGTTGGTACTTATTTTTGGTACAAATGGAAAGACCGAAACTCCAAGCATATCCTTGGTTCCAAAATTTTACAGGAATTGGATGTTTCATTCGGAATCACAGGGGGTGGTAACCACCCACCCCCTTCGGGAGTTTTGTTTAAAAATGGCTCGGGTAGACGAGGCAATTTGGCTGTAAATTATCATTAGTAACTTTTAAAACATTTAATCCTATGCAACGGGAATCAAACCTGAGACCTCTGATATGAACCCATACATATAACTCACGATGACTATGCTTACCATCAGGTAATAATTTGTAAGAACCTTAATTTATGTATATACCCGTCTTGTTCCTATAAACGCCCCCGGGGGCGGTGCATTTTTCAGAAGGGAGGGCGTTTATACAATAAAAATTGAAGTCCAAAAATCATCTTATAACACGCTTATTTTCGCTGTTACCAATAATACAAACGAACGAGCAGGGGGGCGCTGTTTTTGCACCTCCCTGGGTCAAAGTTCCATACTCATTACCAGCTATTACATCTGTGCACAACAGCGATTATAATATTGTGTGTTCGACATTCCCTGGCAATTAATCATATGATTTATGAACTACCATTTTCTTGATTGTTTTATCCAAAAATCGTAGGGGCGCTTATTAGAGCAGGTCGTTTATTAGGACAACACGGTATACTTATTTTCCTTATATCTAACCAAAACGTGAAAGGGGTTTAACAAGACTTTTTTGAACTCTCTATAAAAAAATGAAGTAAAATAGGTTACTACATTAGCGCTTGTTTATGTCCTTTCCGGGGTTACAAATTTGTTGTTGTTATAACTTTGAATTCCAACTTACTGATTTGAATCAGCTAACTTTATTGCATCTCAACAATCAATTAATTGCAGCAACATGTGTAACCTGAGTAATGTTTACTATTTTGCACACTGTATCGTAACTTAATCATTATACAATAAAATAACCTAACTATTATGTTTAAAAACAATAAAAATAAATATTAAAATAAAACTCAACTGGCGCTCATTTTTGCCGTGTTCATCTCCGGATCTCCTTAGAACATCAAGAACTCTTTACCACTAACGTCTAGTAAGAACACATGCAGCTAAAATCATATTTTTTGTTTATACCACTACTAACATGCAGCTTGTATTTAGGAATAACGTGCGCTGTAAAATGACAGTGCACTTCACAATAAAAAAGGATCAGAAAAAGACAATACTTGGCCGTAATTTAAAAATATGGCCGTAATTTAAAAATATAAGCAAATACTGTTTTTGTCTATTGGCGAGGCCTTACTACTAAATTTTATAAGAGAGTCTCCTATTTGAAACTTTGAATTAATCAACCTTCTTATACACTAATTATGGTATTTACAGGAAACATACTGTAAATCTTAATAGGAAATACTGGCACCATATCTGCCAACAAAATCCATTAACGACCGCTTTTATATTTCCATTCAAATTCACTTTATATTTACAGTTTAATGCATATTTTTTACAGTATATGCACCGTAAAATTTTGGTTGACATTTGTGATAGGCCTACGTACTAAGTTAGGATGTTCGACCCACGCATTTTTTAATTCGCTACCCATTCACAATCTCTGTAATAACTCAGCAAATATATATTTTTTCAGTGTTTTGATTGAATCATTATTACAGTATACTTAATTTTTCACGTAACTTATTCGCAGAATTCCTGTCGGTAATCTGGTCAAAATGTATAAGTTTTTGAGGTGGCAAATCATTCGATACAACTACACACATTGTACTAATATATAATACAATCTTCGACCAAGACTTCTATAGGCCCCCAGTTTTGATCTAAGCGAGGAGATAATCTCACAATATCCAATGATCGATAGGGCACTTAATAAGCTTCCGTGCCGTTGGGTTCAGGTACAGCAAACACGAATGCAGATTTCCTGTTTTGAAGACTTTAATTTTGGCGTTTGGGTAGGATTTCCAAAAGTGAAAACTTATCTATCTTCCAAATTGGAAGGTTATTTTTGCTCATATTTTGTATATGAAAAGAGCTCGTGATATAGTATCAAAATAGCAAAACACTAAAGTTCGCCAAAATGGTCGATTGGCCTGTTTGGAGACTCGTGACGATATGGTGTTGTACTCCAGTTCATTACTCGTAAATCTCTATCGTATTATCGTGTTTTAAGGCCAATCAAAATTCCTTATTTTTTGTACACGCTGTTACTTCATTAATAAGGCCCTATATCCAAATGATGGTTGTTATTGTATTGTGTAGTATTCACATCTGTTTGTGCGTATAACCTAAACATACACAGGTATGGCAATGAAGATTTTAAAAAATCTTCGAGACTGGCGATATGATCCCTCTTGAAATTGAAGCATGCTAACAAAGCATATTATCATATTGGGAACTTTTCTATTTGTCAAAGACCTATATCTCAGATTATAATTACAAATTTATTATACTTACTGGATGGATGTAATGAAACAATTACAGATATTGTAAACCTGAAAATTTTAAAAAAGATTTGTCAAAGGTTGCCATATGCACCGATCTTTACTTTTGAGCTTTTGGAAAAACGAAATTACCAATCATGTTCCTACAAAACCGGCATGACAGTAACAGACGAATTATCAAGACATCAATTTGCACATTTATCAACATTTTTGCAGGCAAACTGTCTATAAATACACTGCGTAACGGCCATTTTGAAATTTAGAGGCTGCCATAACCAAGTGATCCAATGTTGCTATCAAAATCTTCTTGGATTTCTAGACCATGAAACATGGAAATAAATACTGCAATCGGCTCTAACCTCTGCAGAAACCGATATTGGCAAAAGCAACTTTATTTGGCGTCGATTTTGAAATTTAATATGACGGCAAAACCAAATGATCTGAAATCTTGTTTATCAATGATCTTATTGGATTCCTTGACCCTTAAAACATGGGTATAGACACCAGAATTATGCTTCTACTAGTCTCAGAGACCGAGATATGAGCAAAAAATTGGCGGCCATTTTGAATTCCAAAATGGCCGCCATAGGGGAATTTAAAAAAATGTCAACATTGATTTTCTTATTTGGTGAACCGTAAGCTTTCAGAATATGTATAGTTTCCTAATCACCATAAAAAGCCAACAAAATTACATAAGGAACCTGACTAAACAACCTACAGAATTTAGCAAGAATACATTTGAAGCTGGTTGATTGACGCTCCCACCTTCTCCCGTGGCCCACCGGCACCGTACAATATCACCATCCGCATCGGCAGCTATGTACAAAAGTAAACCATTATTATAGTAGATTTCAAAATAACTGAGATCTCATTAAAAGTTTTAGGTCTGTCCATTCACCGTGAGAGGTAAGAGGAATTATTTTAATGGCCACAGGTAAAAAAGTTTATGGTACTCATATAATGTATAGTAATGTAGCTAGTAAATAATGTTGACCTAAATAAATTATTTCACATCTAAGATAGCTTGGATGTTTTAATTAAAGTGTCAGGGCGAAAACACCTACAATTATTTTCATTAAACGTTGTTATTTGAACATATTTTACCTTTGACACTGTAAAATATCATTCCTTATTACAGCATTGGAGAAACAATGTATTCTTATATAAATGCACACATAACACAAGTAAGTTTTTATTTGGCCATCAAAATGGGCCAACCTTGTATAGACCGCATTCAATAGCCAGCCATGTTGCTGGACAAGATAGATGCATTCCAGTACTACAAACATTCACCTGTCAATGATCCCTGTGCAATCGCTAAACATGGATCGATTGACAGCTGAATGTATTGTAGTCCTGGAAGGTATGCATCTTGTCCACCAACATGTCTGGTGGCTGACGTCATATTGAATACGGTCTATTAAGAGATTAGAGCAAAGCGGATTTGATATCTGGGCCAACCATGGCATAAATTCTTTTATCAATTATTAGACCATTGTAGAACTGAATGTATTAGTTTCCAATAGGCCTAAGCCGATTCTGTACAGTAGCTTTGTACCATGGACACAAAATGTTTTGTAATGGCAACAAAGGCCTAGTCTCCGCATGGCCGGGATTGAACCCCGTTTCAATATCCCCCTATCGAAATATGCATGGAGTCTCACTTAATTTGAAATCTACAATAGTTACACCATTCTTCCTTAAGTCATCATGGTTTTCCTTAAAAGATAGTAGTGGAAGGCAAAAAAACAGGGACTGATGGCATTTATGATACTGGTGGTGGCGGTGGCATGCAAAATAAAGCTGATGGTTCCTACGATGATGAAAGGACCAAAAGTACTTACTGGGTATAACAATAGTGTTAGTGCTGTCGGTCGCTACTGCAACAATCGGTGCCATGCTGGTTGTGGGTGAATTGTTGATTTTACCATCTGCTCTCGGGGTTAAATCAACAAATGATCTCAAATCCCAGTCGCTATCTCCCCCGTTACTCAATGGAATCCAGCAACAGCCATAGAATCTTTGAAAATAAATGTTTGTATATAAAGTGAATAAAATTAATTATGTATTGCATCAACTGTGATTTCTATGTGATCAATAAAACTTTACGTGTTTGCAGTCAATATGACCCAATCAATTAGTTACCTTGTTATTCTTAGTGGAAACATGGGCAAGAAACATCTATGCCTTAGAAAATATTAGCAACTGCGCCCATTGTTGGTCTATTATCCATTGGAAGTTATACCAGTTAAGGGTTAGGGGTGCGCTAAGAATGGTTATTTTCGAAGTCATTGTCACAAGCGAGTTTTTTGATTGGCCGTTTTTAAAAAGAAAGTGAGGCCAATATTAAAAACACATTCCTACATGAGGACATGAGGTCCCACCTAGTGAACGTTTGAAATATAACTAAAAACGGTGTGAAGGTGTTTCGAACTCAGACCCTCGAACACAGACCTCATCAGGTATGATGGGCTATTAAGGTTATTTTTTAAATAAATCACTTCGCGTCAAAGGTCACGGAGACCAATCAAATTTGTTGCTTGGTTTATTTTTATTTTATTTTTTTTTTGTTCTTTTGCAAATACATATACAAAGATAGTTTTAGGGTCGGAACACTTAATTATAATCTTTTAAACCGTACTGCAACGTGTAAGATGTTTAATGATCGCTTACATATCTTTCTCGAAGGTGCCAGCAGCCCAATCATCAATTACGCTAAAATCATTACAGAGAGTTGTAGCAGCAAACAGTCAAAACCACCAAGGCGACACAACTCTCCCTCCTATTATAAGTCCGTCATTGGATGGTACTCTGATCGCAATTAACAGATGCTCTACGCCAGGAAAATCTCCATACATTCTGATCTCAGAGATAAATTAAAACGTTATCAGACATGAATGGGCTTTTTATGAAGTTAATTGTATGACTTGTATTTTGTTGTGAGATGAACTTTTTGCGCCAACTCGTGATTTCAATTAGCCTTTTTTTTTTATAAATTTATAGTATATTGCTCACAAAGCTTTGCATCCCCCACTACCCCCCTCCTATTGTATACCAAATAAATAATAATAATATAACAATATATATATAATTTCGAATAATCCCCCTATGGGTTTGCTCAAGGCGCGATCTTACAACTTGACCTCATATGTTATATTTGACTTGGTATGTGACCTTATCACCTCAGCACAAATGCGAAATCCCCCGTTGCATCTACGACGCAGTTGCGGATAATTACAGGCAAATGTTAACCCTTTTCACAACAACATCAATAACAGACATCAACAGACAGCAACAGCCATCAACAGACAACAACAGTGGAAAAAGTGGATCCCTATATGTCTTCCTCCTTAAGGCAGGCGACACAAAAATGTCACCCCCCCACATGTCTCCATCTCTGAACGGCTTGCAAAAGTAGACTCCTCGATGGGCATTGTATTGTTCACGGCACGCCATACCGGTTGATCAGAAAATTTCTCATTTATGATAAATTCTTAATATTAATCCTTTGTACCTAAATTCCACTAACTTTTACATAATCGGTAACAATTACAAATTTACAATTAAAATATTTTTTGCATAATTCAGTTATTAGTCAATTTGACCTAATTATTATGATATTCGAATGTTTACATTGATTATGCTTTCTCTGGTGTCGCTTCCCTTGCATTCTATTTGTGACAGTACAGAACTGGTGCATTGAACTTAACGAAAAACAGGGCCACGCCATGTTCGATGAGTTTTATTATTGTCCCAAATATACCTGATTTTGGTTATTATAAACTGGTGTCCATGTAATTAAGCCTCCTCGAAAATGGCTGGCAGAAGACTTCATCGAAGCTGCTGGTACAAGAAACAGGACGAAGAGTTGCGGGACAGCTTATTGTGCGTTGCCAGAAACTAATGTAATGTCCTCTTTATTAAACTAAAGCATGACGTAAGTAAAAATTAAACAAAATAATGAATATTTCAAATACAAAATACTCAGAGCAAATTCCTAGAAAAATGAGTGAAAATTTAAAAAACTGTAAAAGGTGCAGATAATTGTAATTTTTAAAATTTAGAATAACTAAGCGTGAACGGTGTGAATGATGTGTAGTTTTAGCAATTCACCCGAATGTTTTAAAAAGCAGAAATGTTTTTAAATTCACTTTTTTTGTCATTAGGTAGCCTTCCCTTCATAAACATGCAAGTATATCTGGTTGAGACTTAGTAATAACAAACCATAAGAATAAGAACTTACTTTAACATGCTATTGGTATCCGCAAGTTAAGAGCTAAAGTAAATTTTTTCAACATAAAATCGATGTTGAAGAAACGATTTTTCTCCTGACACATACACGACAAGCATGTCGGTAGACCAACCGTATAGAAGTTCCCCCAATGACAGTCTAAATAGGCCGTAAATAGGTCAGCATTAGCTTTTAAGTTTGACCTCAGTTATAAGCTCCAAATATTTATTACTTTCCACCCAACAATGTACACGCTTCCATTTATTAGTCATAGCCGTACGTAGGTATTTGTTGACTGTCCGTGCATTTTTGTAGAGGTTTGGTTTCATCATTATTATTTTATCATTGCATTAGTCTTGCGATTTGATTAAGAAGGACAATTACTGACCAATTAACTTACCACGATCAACTTCCATTAAATCAGATTTCCAACTTTGCAGTGAATTAAAGTTTGGTATCTACGGCGATCTAAATAAAAACGACAATAATAAGGCAAAAACAGTTTCCAGTAGATCAGCGAACGCATTTTTTTTTATTTTGAACCATTGTGTAAACATTTCGATCATTTGTTGTCCGCCAGCATAGCTGTCACTAAAATGTTTTTAAGTCGTTGTGTGTGTCACTAAAAAATGTGACGGTTCTTAAAAGTCCACTTAATTGAAAAGTTGAAGTCATTGGAATTAAAACGGAAATAAAACGCAATACAAAGGAAGGGTTAGGGGAAATGAGATTTCGCCCTAACGTAAGTATTAAAAATAATAATGGTCCATTATATTTGCGAAACTATTGGCCTTAGGAGTTCAGTGTTCCTGGCTCTCAACCATCAACCTATTACCCACGCACAGTGTCATTGATAAATCATTTAGCTTTATAGTGCGCGTCCTAAATGTTTTTTGTTGCGTTAAGTTAATAATTGGCAATAACCATAAGTGTACTAATTATGTATTTATTTTATATTATCTTATATTTAAGAAATAAAGGGTGATGCAGAGTATCGTTTATGGGACGAATAATGTGTCCGCCCACCGGTCGAGAAGCGAAAGACAAATCTAAATCAATCAATCAATTTTATTTGAACTTCAGCATCACAGCAGTACACGGACAAGAAAATGCAATACAGCAGTAAATTCAATATGATAAAGAAATGATACAAACAGCAAATATTTAACAAGGCATTGCAAATAGAAAATAAAGGAAAACTAGTGTGAAGGTGAAGATCGAGGTCCCAACTGCTAAACGCAGGGCGTGAAGGGCAGTGGCTTCTTTTTAAGTTTGCACCAATTTTTATGCAAAATATAATATCACAAGATACCAGGTCCACATGAAAAAAAGACAAGACACAACAGGACCAAACAAACATATCTAACTAGGAAGCAAGGAAGAGGGACGGAGGGAAGGAAGGAAGAAGGACGGATAGGAGGGAATGAAGGGGGAAGGAAGGAAGAAGGAAGGGTAGTGAAAGGACAAAGAAAGGCAGACGAGGGAATAAAGGAGGTTAAAAGGTACTAAGAGGGAGGGAAAAGCCACGGGAGAAGGATAGAGAGAGAAAAGAATTAAAAGAAAGACAAAGGAAGGACGAGGGGAAGGAAAGACTAAAAGATAAAGGAATAAAAGACGGACCGGGGAGGGAAATAAAAGAACAAACTCATGAAGGAAAAGAAAAAAAAGCCAAAGTCAAGAAAAAGTGACGTGATCAGCATACAGCAGAGTTATAGATATTGATGATGTCCTTCTTATTTCGATTTGAAGGCAGGGAGAGAGGGAGAAAGAAGATTTAGAGTCTTTGGAAAGAGATTCCAGAGCAAGGGTCCTTGAGTTATAGAAGTGTGCTGGCAAGGACAGAGTTCGTAGCG
>JAMKCH010054357.1:0-26841 GCA_023653785.1 Ophioderma brevispina | reverse complement strand
CTCCTCCTGTCCTTTAAGGTTATCAAAGATCAAGTTTGCGAAATGGGCTAATGTTAAAATTGCATCAAAGTTTTGGGATCTACACATCAGGTGGCCATGCACTAAGTGGAGCTGCTGTTCATTTGCATAAATTCAAGCAAATTAGTCTCATTAAATAGGTAATTAATGTCATCATAATGCAAGTCCTCATTTAATATGTAATGTAGTTACCAGTGACATACACATACAAGCTTATATAAGCCTTTCATACAGAAGGGAGGTCCCATCCTCTAGCTTGATAATCAACTCAAAAATAAATTCCTAATTTTTTTAATATATCATGCAAATTTAGCAGCACGGTGGAAAGATTTTCAAAGTGGAAGGCCACTTGGCAATTTATATGAGCCAATTTTCAATACTCCTTCAGCTAATGAATAAGTCAAATTTATCATCATCACTTTTGAAAGGGGGGGTCAGTGCAAAGATGAAACCATCACAGGCAAACCTGTCCCAAATCACAAGGCAAAAAAGTCATGAAAAGGTGTTTGTAAAAATATTGGCTGATTAAGCATGATATCTTTTTCCAGTTTTTCCTTAAATTTTTCTGAGAAGGGATTCTTCTTCTTTCCCCTTCTCCCCCAGAAAAATGTAGGGGGTTGGTTCTGACTGCAAACCTACATCTGACTGCAAAAATAGATTAGCAGCAAACAGGACTTGTCTTGATAGGCATCTACAGGGGCGGATCCAGGATTTAAAAAACGTCAAAATTACCGGGGGGCGAAGGGAAACTTGTCCCAAATTGGGCTTATTTTGCAAGATTTTGCAGAATTACCGGATCCGCGCCCCTCCCTAGATCCCTCCTGATCTATCTATTTTGCAGGTCTGGTGTCCCACCTGAACAGGAGAGACATCCGCATCAACTGTGTACTGGGTATGTTGTGTGTGTGTGTGTGGGGGGGGGGTATGCAATTTTGTTAAGTTGTTGTGCAATTTTGGTGAAGTTCGGAAATATAACTTAATATCGGAGTTCTTTCTCGATGAGGTGACATCAATGTTGACAACCAAGTTAGAACCTGGTCTACTGGCATGTTAAGAGGTGCGAAGAATTGCCCATACATTTTACAGCATTCAATATCCTTATCACGCCTGATTGAAGCGCGAATTTTAAAAGCCAAGCCCTGCAGGTGCTCATGCATATGCCGGCAGTGCTTGTTCGTTGCCCGGCGTTGACGTCCAGAAACAGGTCACCGTAAAGTCCATCTATAGGCTATAATGATGAAACTTAGTGGAGTCTTGTCGGAGAATTATTTTTGATAGAAAAAAAACTAATATTCATGCTAATCACCGTACATTTTTCCACCATTTTGTCAGGCCTGCAGCGTTGGGACTTTTTTGTCTGTTGATTCATAATTTTAGTATATTTTTGGTCACTGATCAGGTACTTTGTGCCCTGGGAAGGGCTGGCTACATACAGTCTAAACCTAGCCAGTCCTGGTCCTAAAACCTATATGTGTTACACCTTTATCCTATGTTTAAGTTGTTGGCACACTTTCATTCACTGGGGTTGTTTACAAGCATTGGTGGAGCCCTCTTTTGATTTGACTTCAAGAACCACATGCACTGACAGACTTACGGTACTGCTGCTAATTTGGAATGGTTTCATTTAAACCATGTACACAGGTTTTGAAATAAGCTGACTATATATTTTACAGTGGTTAAGCCAGAGGCAGGGGGAAAGCACCTCAAACTATATTATATAACAGTAGGCCTATTGCTGGCAGATTGGCATCAAAAGTGATTTTTCTAACAAAATAGAAAATACTTTCTTTCATTCATCTAACCTATATATAATAGTCACTTTGATATTTTTGCATTATAACCGGGTTGGCCAACAAATCACAATTTTTCAACAGAATCCTGGGGTGGTCACACCCACACACCCCTCTAGGAAGAGGGGACCTTGCTGGCAGGGTGCAGGGGTATCCCCTCTCATTTGGGTTTCTTTTTTTAAGACCCCGCATGGGGTGTACACATTCCTTCCACACCCCCACACCCCACACCCCATGCTTGCTATGAAGATTTCATTTTTTCATGGGAAGTGTGAAGACGCTTTTAAATTCAATTGGGGGCTTAACCCAACCTGTAAAGACTATAGCTACAGAGCTCTAAGACAGATTTTCACCCCCCCCCCAACTTCACCTGACACATTGATCATGCAGAGTGTGCATGTAGTTCCAAAGATTACAAGAAAATGTTGGGAAAAAATCATCCTCTTTAAAAGTAATAACAGCACTAAAAAAGAAAAAGGGTGACCTCAATATTTAATTACATGTATAATGTGAATATAGGCCTAATTGTTGTTTGATACAATCTACAAAATAATGCATAAGAACTTGGAGCAAGTCTAATTCTATGAGGTCACAAACCGGGGTCACAAAGAGCAGTGGAAATTTCCATTACTAATACTGGATGGAATTTTCCATTTCTATGGAATACAGATTTATGAAATGGTTATTGAGTCAAGGCCTGTGTCAAGGACATATATTGAATGTTTCCCTGCCAACAATAAAGTCCCTATTCAATGGACAATGATGTGGATTTTGCAAGATGGGCACAAATACCAAATACATGTAAATACATCAACAGTCTGGAATTCTTTATAAACTGCTAACTATTAACGCAACATGTTATACGTGTAACCTTGGTTAATGGTAATAACTTAAACATATGCTGGCAAGTACAATTTTAAATTTTGGTGGCAGAAATCATGTGATTTTCGGCACAAAATTGGGTTTAGCCATTATTTTTTATTCAAAAGCTTCTAAGGTCTCAATTTCATAAAACATATTTAACTTGGACAAAGTATGAGCTAGTATGTTTGATAAAATTGGAACCAGAAGTGCTAATTGATTTTCTTTTGTTTTTCAGAAATTTGCCTGAGATTATAATTAAAGGTGCAACAAAAGATTTCAAATAACAGGTGTCCCTAAAAAATTTTGAAAATTCTGATTTTTGCACTGGTCTAAAGCTTTCTATCAAAAATATCCCCAGCTGAGATGATTAAGCTAAGAACGGTTTCTTTGGTACAAAAATATGAAATTTCCAATTTATAGGAGCAAATACAAAATTCATGTTTTCTATTGAAATATAAGCATATACAAATCACCTTTTGTTTTCATTTTAAGTTATTTCTGCTGCCAAATAAAAGTTAGGGAATCTATTGAGTGTCTAATCTATATGAAATCACTACATATCGCAGAAAATATGGATGACTTGAAATCTCTCATTGCACCTTTAACTCAATTGATGATTATTTCAAAGTGCAAAGACTTATTTCGTCCTGCTTGTCCAATGTGTGTCAATGATAGACCCAGATGTTCTTGGGGTGGGGAGGGGTAAAATTGGGAGAGGGGCACTTGAAATAGGAAAAGGGGGCACTCATGTATTTTTCTGTATGAATTTCATGTGGGGGTGGCACTTGTATTGGATATGATGTGTGAACATGGACCTATAAGGCCCGGTTACGCGATCTGCAGCGGATAAAACTCTGTTCTCAGTGCCCTCCAGTAGGTTACGCATTGGTGAAAAGGCATTTTCTGGTGCAGGTCCCTCACCATGGAACTCTCTTCCACAGCATGTTAGAGGTGCAAAATCCTCTGTTATGTTCAAAAAGCTCTTGAAATCACATCTGTATTAAGTGTACTTGCTATTATTTTGTTGTGTGCTGATATTTTCATTCATTGCTATGTTTTTGTTGCGCTTTGATCATGTATTTGGATATTGCGCATTATAAGAAATCTTATGTATGTATGTATAAAATGCACTCTAAACAAGTATGAAAGTTCATTGACACCCTTTATGAGTCTTTTACATAATGGTAGGTTAAATTTGATATCCTGTATTGCAGCAAACCATTGGACCATGGCTGCATATGGTGTCATTGTCATATGACAATGATTATCCAGGCAGTATCAAGTTACCCACGTTTGCCTTTGTTTTCTAGAACAATATTTTGGCTATAAACCTATGATGATTCATTAGCATTCATTTTAGAAAAACAGGTTCTTTAGGCAAGAAATAGGTTCTTAGGAAACTAATTAAAAACCTTCAAATCCATTCAAAAGTTACTGGTTGAATAGAAAGGTTTTCTGTGAGGAATTTTTAGAGCAAAAAAAAGGATTAAAGCTGTTTTCAAAATTAGTGCACAAACATCAAAGAAAGGTTGCTAGACCTATTTCAATCTTTAAGGTTCTTTATAGAACCTTAGGGTACTACTAAACGTTTCCAGTTGCACCTTTTTCTAAGAGAAATATTGTGAAATACATTTTTGAACTGATGATTATGCGGGGTGGGGGGGGGTAAAAATACAGACTTTCAAAATCAAGACATCAGTTTCTGTTATTTTCTTTTTAATTCCAATTCAGTTGAAATAAATAGTTTCAACATACAAAAATAAAAAGTACATAGACTTAGTTGAGAAGATTCTTTACTTAACTACAAAACTATTCACCTTTAGTTGTCCTATGCCTAGTGTAAGACAGACCGTGATGTTGCATAGTGAAAGTCCTTGTCATTTGTCATATTATACTGTACAACTCTTACACCTTAGCCCCTGGGGACAACAAAATCTTAACAAAATTTCAGAATCTTAACCCACATTCATGATAAGCTATGATATTTCTCTTTCAGAAATTTGCTTGGACACTCCCTTGAAAAATATTTTGATGACATCATTCAAATTCATGTCTTAACCCCTGAAGACCTGCCAATTGGCTACAAGGGCAGCTACGGTATGTAGCTGCCCTTGTTACTGATTGAGGCAATCGGTAACATGGGTAAAAATCATATGGTAGGGCTATAAAGTTGACTTAAAGGTCCATGGACCCGGCTTGAGTAGACTTTTCTTATTTCTTAGCATTTTCGTACCTCAACAGTATCCTGATCCATCGCAACACAGATTTTAAAAGTAAACTCGGAAAAGGGTTACATTTCAAGGACAAAAAACCCCACGGACAGGCCCTTCTGCTGTTTTCGCGAACGCGTGCCAAGATGCTGGAGTTGGATTTGAACCCGTTTAATGACTTCAGAGTAGCAAGTTGTAAACAAAGCTCACACTTGGGCTAACCGCACACATCGTCACACTTGCACAGTGCCGTGCATACCACAGGACCAATAGGACATCGACACCATGCGTTACGTCATGACACATTGCTGACGACGAAAAAACATCGTCAACAATACACTTATTATTATCGTAATTTTAAGGCACCAAATCAGAAAAATTATGCCATAAACAACACATACCACCCATCCGCGAGAAGGTACTGTGTACGTATAATGCAAGAAAACTGGGCCACGCGCGAGCGTATATTTGTTATGGGGTTCCACGCGTGACGACGCAGGATGCGTATTTGCTACTCTGACGTCACTTCATGGGTCACGCTGGCCAGCGCGATAACACTTTCGTTTGGAATTTCCTTTGAAAGCTTGCTGAACACATGATTTATGCCCAATTTTTATCAAATCTACGGTTTTTTATTACTGCTTCATGCAGATTTTAACTTGATACCAAACATACTGTGATAAGCCATTTTTTTGTGGTATTATAAGTATGTTTAAGGCTTCCATGGACCTTTCAATATTTTAGAAACTCTATTTTAATTGGTTACTCAAAAATTGCAGTCCCTGAACTGCCGCAAGTGTCATCTGCCACACAGTTTGTGAAGGGGTCCAAAGGTTACATGAGGTTCACAACATGTCACCCCACCCCTCCCCCTTTTCAACCAGTTACATCATCGTAGCCCTTACGGAACTCTTACAGCATGCATAATTAATAGTTAACATTTTGACGCAGCAAGGTCCACATGAGTTCACTGAGGTCAACATAGTTCACAACATTCACCCCACCCCCTCCTTTCCCACCAAGTTGCATCATCATAGCCTTACGGAACTCGTAAGCATGTATAACTCAAGGGTTAACTGTGACCACACAGACACACCCACAATGCACACAGATTACAAGAAAATTTTGGGAAAAAAATCATCCTCTTTAAAAAAGTAATAACAGCATAAAAAGAAAAAGGGTGACCTCACCCCCCCCCCACCCGCCCCAAGCCCCCCCACCCTCCCCCCCATTTTAATTACAGTATAATGTGATCTAGGCCTATTGTTGTTTGATACAATCTAACAAATAATGCATAAGAACTTGGAGCAAGTTCTAATTCTATGAGGTCACAAACCGGGGTCACAAAGAGAGCAGGTAGTGGAAATTTCCATTACTAATACTGGATGGAATTTTCCATTTCTATGGAATACAGATTCTATGAAATGGTATTGAGTCAAGGCTGTGTCAAGGAAATATATTGAATGTTTCCCTGCCTAACAATAAAGGCCCTATTCAAGGCGACACGGACGGGATTTTGCAAGTGAGGACAAATACAGTAAATACATCAACAGTCTGGAATTCTTTATAAACTGCTAGACTATTAACAGCAACATGTTATACCGGTAAACATTGGTAATTGGGTAATAATTTAAACATATGCTGGCAAGTACAATTTTAAAAATTTTGGTGAGCAGAAATCATGTGATTTTCGGCACACAAAATTGGGTTAGCCATTATTTTTGATTCAAAAGCGTCTAAGGTCTCAATTTTCATAAAAATATTAAACTTGGACTAAAGTAGTATGAGCTAGTAAACTATGTTTGATAAAATTGAACCAGAAGTGCTAATTGATTGTCTTGTTTTTTCAGGAAATTTGCCTGCGATTATAATTAAAGTGCAACAAAAGATTTCAAATAATAATTAAAAATCCAAAATTAAAAAATTGAAAAATTCTGATTTTTGCACTGGTCTCTAAAGCTTCTATCAAAATATCCCCAGTATGAGATGATTAAGCTGAGAAGGTTTTCTTTGGTACAAAAATGTGAAATTTCCAAATTCACAAATTTCAAAAAACAAAAAAACCGAAAATTAAAAAAAAAATTTAACAGGGGGGGGGCATATACAAATCAACCTTTTGTTTCAGTTTAAGTTATTTCTGTGCCAAATAAAAGGTTAGGGATCTATGATGTGTTCTAATCTATAGAAATTCACTACATCGCCGACAAATATGGATGACTGAAATCTCTCATTGCACCTTTAACTCAATTGATGATTATTTTTCCAAAGTGCAAAGACTTATTTCGTCCTGCTTGTCCAATGTGTGTCAATGATTAGACCCAGATGTTCTTGGGGTGGGGAGGGGTTTAAAATTGGGAGAGGGGCACTTGAAATAGGAAAGGGGCAATCATATTTTTCTGTATGAATTTTCATGTGGGGGGGGGCACTGGTATTGGATATGAGTTGAACATGGACCTCTAATGCCCGGTTACCGATATGCAGCGGATTTTTTAAAACTCTGTTAGCAGTGCCCTCAGTAGGGTACGCATTGGTGAAAAGGGCCTTTCTGGTGCAGGTCCCTCACCATGGAACTCTCTTCCACAGCATGTTAGAGGTGCAAAATCCTCTGTTTGTTCAAAAAGCTCTTGAAATCACATATGCATTAAGTGTGTCTTGCATTTACCCCCAGACAGAAATGAAGAGCACGAACAACAAAAAAATTTTGATGAGCGTATCTGCCAGGAGTAGGACCATTTATTACCACTTGTTACCAATCATAGTGTTCAAACAATACAGAGAATAAAGGTCTTGCCACCTTAATTACACATTGTAATTCCATGTAATTTATTACCGATTGGTAATTCATTTGTTTGTAAATCCCCGTTGGATTACCCTTAATTGACGCGAAAATACCGCTTATAAACCATGTAATTTTATACATAATGTTAACACCATCTGTGACGTCACCCTATTGTTGTTTTCGCTCCAGTATTTGGCACGAAGGGGAGCGAAAGTAACACTAACACGCCATTCGTAACTCAGACAAAAAGCGACATGCTTTCGCCCCCGGTTTTTACGAATGCGTGTATTGGATACATTCGCTCCATTCGCGCAACAAATGCAGGAAAAAAACATACAAAGCACGGTGGTATTACAATATGGGCACAATTAGAAATAATTGTTTTAAGATTAAAACTTCACATGAAATAAAAAACGATATCCACCAGACAACGAGATTATTTTGGTTCGTCCTTTTGTTGTGTGTTGTTCTTTTTTTCTGCAGAAATATGATTATAGATATTTTTTTTAACAATATTTTTATTATTTGTATGAACTTGGAGTATTTCAATACATTTTTCAAACTCTTACAATTCTTTGTGTTGGAGTAAATTTTTGAAATTGATCTTATTTGATCTATATTTCTGCATGTTGTGATATCTACGTTTATTTCATTTAGTCCTTCAACTTTTTGGTTATCGTGTACTTAGCCTAGAATATTTTTGTTCAGTATTGTTTTTTTAATTGTCAAAAATCTAACCGAAACTTGATGGCTCTTGTATACTTTTGTGCGTTTTCTTATAGATTTAGTGTGTTGTTGCCTGTTTATTTGATTTAAGCTTCAAACATAATCATAGTATTTTTTCTACTCTACCCAGTGTGTAAAGTATAGCATGAATTTCAGTTGTTTCATATGAAATTAGCGAAGTAAAATTTCATTTTTTATTTTAAAAAGACAAGAGGACATTTCTAGAAGCAGCGCCCCATTTTTCGAGCCAGAGTTGTGCATGATTTGAAATGCATATCAACATAATTCGATCCACAGAAGTGAATACACCGTCTTTATGTAATAAGATGATAGTTTAGTATGCTTTGATTTTTCTGTCGTGCACGAAAGAAAAACATCAAAGGCATGCTGTTTCTATAGAGCAATTAAGGTTGCAACGATGAGATTACATAGAGTTCCTTAAAAAAATCCGAAAGTACTGATTTTGCCCTGATAATAAGGCCTTTCCAAAAAAAAAAAATCCCCATATTAAAAGAATAAGTGAGAAAGTTCTTTGGCTAAAAAATTTGGAATTTCGTAATTTCGCTATAGGAGCCAAATACAAAATTTCAGCCTATGGTTTACATTAAAATATAAGCAAAATCAAAATCCTCTTTTTTCTCTTTTAAGGCATTTCTGTAGCGAAATACAAGGCCAGATATTAATCTATATGAATTTACTATATGACACAATAGTTGGGTGCCTAAAAATCTCTCGTTGCACCTTTAAGTCAATAAGGATATACGCTACACAGGCTTGTCATGTGTAAATGTAACATTGTTGTTTTTAAATTTTGGTTTGGGTTAGGTGTTCGTGAGTGTATGTCATAAAAATTGTCTCCTGTAAATTTTATTTAAAGGGGGTTACGTATGAAATCTTTCCCGCGACATTTTAGGAGGCACACGATTAAATAAATTGACAAAAAAAAAACTTCCTTAAAACAAACGAATGCGGTTTAAAAATGTGCGGATTTGAAAACCCGTTGGGCGAGCGTTCAGCCCGGACATTATTTTTGGCAATAGGAAAAAACGAGATCACGCACCTTCACACTATTATACCAGTTCCTATAATCCTTGGCATACCAGAGAGAAAAATAAAATTACCGTGAAAATGTCCCCATATAGAGCCATTAGTCGATCAGTACATTCCCGAATATGATTCTGCCATCGGCATTTAATGGATATCTGGGTTAGATTCGGATTTGGAGTTCATAGTCAACAGTTAGGTTTATTCATTTTAGAACGAAATCATGATCATAATACCAATTAAAATATTCCAAGGCATCCTCAAGTGCAAGTGCATTTAGCTTTGTAATTCCAAGAAACGGGTTCATATCCACTTGTTAGCAATTAACTACCATAACACACGGTGGTGTTTGCTTGACCATATACGTGGTAAATAGTTGAGTAACATCTTGATCTCGTTTACACCAGTTAGCCGGTAATTTCCATTATAGCCCCCCCCCCCCCCCCCCCCCCCCCCCCCCCCCCCCCCCCCCCCCCCCCCCCCCCCACCCCCCACCCCCCCACCCCCCACCCCCCCCCCCCCCCCCCCCCCCCCCCCCCCCCCCTTAGCAGTAGCTACTCTATATTATCAACAGGGGTAATGAGTCAATGACGAGTAATCAAATAGAAATGTAAAACGATATATCCCACTCTGTAGCAAACTGGGCAGCATACATCAACCCCACACCTATACAATGAAATCTGCAGTAACGAAAATGCTGATGCGGGGGACGTGAAAATGCGATCCAATATTGAAACCTAATATTCATTCATTATACTACAAATCAAAGAATGTTTTGTCCAGTATTCCGGTTTTTTTAAAGATTCTTAATTCACACCATTCCTACAACAGTGAATACTTATCCGCTTTCATCGGTGGTAATTGATATCTTGTGAATGAGCAACAAACTTCAAAAACACTCCATTCGTGCAAATAATGGAGCCGAAAAAGCAATAGGGGGGTGGACCGCTCCAGATGTGTGTTAAGTCGGAGATTACACTCGTAACTCTCACATTCGGGTGAGAATGGCCTTCGGGGCTACGACCTAGCTTTTCAGCAAGAAACGGAGAGTAACCTGCGTTAATTATCCTTTACGTAAATTCATTTGTTGTAATCCCCTTTTGGATCACCCTCAATTGAACCTGGGCTAAAAACCACTTGCCTAACTTCCAAGTAACTGTACAAGAGAAGGACATATAAAGTGGCCTAACCTTGCCTTACGAATATATGAATAAGGGTTGAAAATAATAGGATCACTGCTGAATTTCAAATAAAATACCTGTAGAAGTGCACCTTAACAATGAGTGTATGCGAATAATTTGAATAACATTAGCATGTAAATGATCTAAAATGAGGTAAGTTCCCCTAAATCTTTGTTGACTCCTAAGTAAACTACTTATAGAAGTTCACATGAGTTGACAAAATTAGAACTTAAACACAGAATACTAGTGTTGTTAAAAGTACCTGTACAATTTGATGGTTCGGTAAAATGTCCTGAAAATAATAATTGGCTGAAAATAATTATCATACACTGGTAGAATTAATTATTATTATAATTAAAGTGCCTTAGTGAGTAGGTTAATAAAAACAGAACCTGCTAAACATGGCAACCTATTTAATTAGACTAAATATCCACAAATACTATCATATTTAACAAAGGTCCAACCCAACGGTTAAAACATAATAAAGCAACGTTCCATACCCATAAATTCATGTAACCCACCAAACCAAACACTATTCTTACATACAACAAACATAATACACAAAAAACAAAAACAAAAGGTTGCGGAGGGGGGGTGGTAAACAAGTTTCCATCCGAGGTAAAAAATAAGCTCCTACTCCTCCGATGACGGATAGCGTTGTGATTGCTAACAGGGCGTGAAAATGCAGGTGCTAAGGAATGATAGCCAGAGCTCAGGATAATAATTAAACATAGGAATTCACTGTGACTGGTCATCCGGGATAGCATAACCAACGACACAAAATAAACCAGGAACAGGTGGAATAACCATTTCTGCATTGGGTAAAATTGTTTATTCCAGATAGCTTCATAAACATTATTATTTTGTGTGTTGCGATATTTTCATCATGCTATGTTTTGTTGGCTTTGCTCAGGGATTGGATCATTGCGCATTATAAGAATCGTATTAGTATGTGAAAATGACACTCTAAACAAGGATATGAAAGTCATTGGACAACCCTTTTAAATTTGATATCCGATTGCAGCAAAACCTTGGACCATGGCTGCATATGGTGTCATTGTCTATGACAATGATTATCCATGGCAGGACTATATTCAGTTACCCACGTTGCCTTTTCTTTTTCTAGAACATATTTTTGGCTACAAAACCTATGATGATTCATTAGCATTCATTTAGAAGAAAAACAGGTTTCTTAGGCAAGAATAGGTCTTCGGAGGAAACTAATGAAAAACCTTCAAACATCAAAAAAAGTTCTGGTGAGAAAAGGTTTCTGTGAGGAATTTAGAGCAAAAAAAAGGATTGATTTTAAAGATGTTTCAAAATTAGTGCACAACATCAAAGATAAGGTGCTAGCCTATTTCAATCAATTAAGGTTTTTATAGACATTAGGGTACTACTAAACCGTTGCCAGTTGCACCTTTTTCTAAGAGAAATATTGTGAAAATACATTTTTAACTGATTGCTTTGTGGGGGGGTGGGGGGTGTTTGTAAAATACAGACTTTCAAAATCAAAGGACATCAGGTTCTGTTTATTTCTTTTTAATTCCCACTTTTTTTCGTTGAAATAAATAGAAAGTATTTCAACCGACAAAAAATAAAAAGTACATAGACTTAGTTGAGACGAGTCTTACTTTAACTACAAAATATTCACCTTTAGTGTACTATGCCCAGTGTAAGACAGACCGTGATGTTGCATAGTGAAAAGTTCCTGCTATTTGTCATGTTATGTACTGACAACTCTTACACCTTGGCCCCTGGGGACAAACAAAATCTTAAAAAATTTCAGAAATCTTAACCACATTCATGAAAGCTATGATATTTCTATTTCAGAAATTTGTCTTGGACACCCCTTGATAAATATTTTGATGGACATCATTCAATCATGTCTTAACCCCTGAAGACCTGCCAATTGGCTACAAGGGCAGCTACGGTATGTAGCTGCTTGTTATGATTGAGGCAATCGGTAACATGGTTAAAAATGATATGGTAGGGCTATAAAGTTGACTTAAAGGTCCCAGGAAACGGCTGAGTAGGCCTTTTCTTAATTTCTTACATTTTCGTACCTAAACAGTATTCCTGATCCACATAGCACACGATTTTTAAAAGAAAACATCGGAAAAGTGTTAAATTTCAAGGACAAAAATACCCACAAAAGGGACAGGCACTTCTGCTGTTTTCGCGAATGCGTCTCAAGATGCTGGAGTCGGATTTGACCCCGTTAATAACGTCAGAGTAGCCAAGTTGTAAACAAAGCTCCACATGTGGGCTAACCGCACACATCGTAACACGTTGAACAGTGCCGTCATAACCAGCACAGGACCAATCGGACATCGACACCATGCGTTACTATGGACACATTGCTTGACGACGGAAAAAAAAACAGGCCGTCAACAACAGCGTATTATTTATCGTAATTAAGCCCAATCAAGGAAAAATATGCCTACAACCACAATCCCATACCGCGAGAAGTCAACTGTGTACGCATACATGACAAGAGAAAAAAAAATTGGACCACGCGCGGAGCGTGTTATTGTATGGGGTCCACGCGTGAAGACCAGATGCGTATTTGCTACCTGACGTCATTCAGCGGTTCACGCTGCCAGCGCGATACTCACTTTCGTTTTGGAATTTCCTTAAAGTGTCTGAAACACATGTATTAGCCCAATTTTTATCAAATCTACGGTTTTTTATTAAACCTGCTTCATGCAGATTTTACCCATGATACCAATACATCGTGAATTAAGCCCCCCCCATTTTTGTGGTATTATAAGTAGTCAAAGCAGGTCCATGGACCTTTAAATAATTTTAGATACTCTATTTTAATGGTTACTCAAAAATTGCAGTCCCCGAACTGCAAGTGTCATCTGCCATCACAGTGTGTGAATGGGTCCAAAGGTTACCTGAGGTCACCAACATGTCCCCCAACCCCACCCTCCTTTCAACCAAGTCATCATCATAGCCCTTACGGAACTCATTCAGCATGCAATATATTAAAGACACTATCAGTGTTTGAACTAAATATCTGAAAATTGCAGGCAATAACGCTTCAAGTGAACGGATAAGTGTATAGAATTCTCATAAGTTACCTTTTCCAACTGAAAATTGACAGAAAGGAAGAAAACGGCAGTGTTCCAAGATAAACGATTCCCCATTCAATTACGTGTTGTAGTAAGTGTCCGAACGGACGTACTGATCTAAATTTCCGATTCTGTCCTTATTAGGTTGCTTCTGGTCTTATAATTGGCAGGTTATATTAGGATACCTGTAACTTGTTCATACATGCAAAAATCTGATTTTTGATTTGATTTTTCGATTTTCTGATTTAGCAAATCAACTGATAGTGTCTTTAAGGGTTAACATTTTGACCAGCCAAAGGTCACATGAGGTCACTGAGGTCACCAAGGTCACATGAGGTCACCAACATGTCACCCCACCCCCTCCTTTCCACCAAGTTGCATCATCATAGCCCTTACGGAACTCGTACAGCATGTATAATAAGGGTTAACATTTTGACCACAGACACACCCACAAGCACACAGACTACGATCAGAGTAATCCCTATTGGCCTTCTGCAATTTCAAATGAAGATAACATGTGAGTTGACAATCAGAAACATTTAAGAATGCAATTGAGCCACGTGGTTAAAAATGCTAACATACCACCTTTAGGATACATTTTTATTTTTCAATTTATTCAAATTTTGATTTAAAACTTTTAAACCAAATTTTAACAACCAAGAAAATACAAATTCTGCACGGAAAAATTGTATTAGTATATTTACACTCAACAATGATTGGTTTGTTTTTCTTCTAAACCTACAAAATGTAGTCTAATCATTTAATAAGGAGCATGGATTCACAGAATATGATCATAAAGGGATAACAGGCTATAACATTAATAGGCACAGTGGAACAATAGCAATATACATTTCAAGAAACTGCCTTGAATTTCATGATCAGAATGCACTCAATAAAATACATGGTTGGGCATAAGCCAAAATGCAAAATTATTTCATTCTTTTTCAATCCTAAAGACATATATCTTGGGTCTATTTACTGTGGGGTACAAAAGTCCACAGACACACAATTAAACAACTGATGCAAACATCTCTGCTTTGTTTTTAAAGAAATTGACAGCATACTTCCAAGAATGTTGCCTGTGTCCTTTAAAATATATACCAATTCCCTGATATTAATTTAAATTAAAAAGCCCCCAAAATGAACTTTAGTTTCATGGTAGAAAATATATGCTAAAGGGGGGCACTGAGATGTTGGGACAAGCACATAATGTAAGCTAGTTTGAGGAATGAGTTAGTATAGTAAATGTCCATGCTCGATACAAATATCTCACAAACACATCTCACAACACAGATTATGGAAACGATGGATCAAAATTTGACTCGACTGGGCATCTTCTACTTCCATTTCCCAAAAGCTTGACTTGTGATTTCAAAAAAGGGATTTTTTCTTGAAATTTTCTGTGGTGGTAGTGCATTTCCTTGACCTTGATATCTTCTGATTTGTCTTTTTGTGGTAAGGTCATGCATATTTTGCATATCCCTGTTCTTGCTTACATTATAGTATAAATGGTCCTGAGTATGTAACACAAAATATATAAACAAATTATGGTATATTATACAAAGCTATAGTCCTATAGTTCTGTTGAATGAGATGGGCACAATTGAATACTTGGTGTCCAAATGTTCATATAATTATACATGTATAAAAAGATCATGAGGATTGCAAGTTAGGCACGATGATAAAGATTTGAAAGCATAATGGCTTATTCTAAGGAAAAACAAACTTAAAAAAAATAAATAAAGGCCCATGAGATTTCAGAGAGTCATTTTTTTAATGTTTGAATTAAAAAAGAGTAACCTAAGATTATCATTTCCACAGTTTTATTTGAATTGGAATTCATTTTGAAGCAGTAAGCATTCCTGTGTTGTATACCAGCACCATAGGATACTGTGTGTAAGTTAACCCCACTGACCTCTACACATGGATAGCGGGTCTGAGTTCCTGATTAAAACAGGAAGTTGCTTTTTGCCCTTCGCAATATGGTGGGAAATAATGCATACACCTGCTGGTGCACATATTCCACACAGATGTTCTATTGTTATACAAATTCCTTTAACTTGGACAATAAAGTGAAGCCATATTGCGGAGGGCAAAATGCAACTTCCAGTGGTTTCAGTCAGTGACTATTCAATGGTGTCCGTGCCCGCTATCCATGTGTAGAGGTCAGAGGTTAACCCCCTGGGCACTATCTGCCCATCTAAGCATTATTTTGATTGGTCACTTGGAAGGTAATATTATGTAAAGATATGAGAATGGTGGTATGGTTTACACAAAGATATAGAAGCACTATTTCAATTTATTCAAAGTGTTTTTAAAACTTTAAACCAAATTTGAAACCAACCAAGGAAAGAAAATACAAAGATGCACGGGAAAAAGTGTAATTAGTGATATTTACACGCAAACAATGATTGGTTGTTTTCTTGTTGTAAACCTTACTTAAATGTAGTCTAATCATTTAATAAGGAGAATGGAGTTCACCAGAAATGATCATAAAGGGATAACAGGCTATAACATTAATAGGCACAGTGGAACACTAGAAATTACATTCAAGAAACTGCCTTGAATCTTCATGTCAGAATGCTAAATACATGTGGTTGGAATAAGTCAAAAATTATTCATTCTTTTTCAATCCTAAAGACATCATATCTTGGTCTATTTTACTGTGGGGTAAAAAGTACACAGACACCAATTTAAAACATGCAAACATCTCTGCTTTGTTTTTAAAGAAATGACAGCATACTTCCAAGAAAATGTTCCTGTGTACTTTAAAATATATACCAATTCCCTGATATTTTTTTAATTTTAAAAAGCCCCAAAATGAAACTTTGAGTTTCCTGCGTTGAAAATAATATGCTAAAGGGGCACTGAGATGAATTGGGAACAAGCACATAATGTAGCCTAGTTTGAGGATGATGAGTTAGAAGTAAATGTCATGTCTCGATACACAATATCTCACCAACAACATCTTCCACACAGATTATGGAACATGGATCAAAATTTGAATCGACTGGGTCATTTCTATTCCATTTCCCAAAAGCTTGACTTGTGATTTTCAAAAAAGGATTTTTTCTTGAATTTTCTGTGGTGGTTGTTGCATTTTCCTTGACCTGCTTGATATCTCTTTGATTCTTTTGTGGTAGGGCAGGCATTATTTTGCATATCCCTGTCTGGCTTACATTATAGATTAAATGGTCCTGCTTGTATTGTAACACACAATATATAAACAAAATATCATAATTAAAAAAGCTATATTCCTAAGTTCTGTTGAAGAGATGGGCCACCAATTGAAACTTGGTGTCCAAATGTTCATATTAATTAGTTAACATGTATAAAAGAATCATGAGGATTGCAAGTAAGTAGGCACGATGATAAGATTTGAAAGCATAATGGCTTTCTTATAAGGAAAAACAAACTTAAAAAAAAAAATAAATAAAGGCCCATGAGATTTCAGAGGTTCTCATTTTTTTAATGTCTTGAAATATTAAAAACAAAGAAAACGATAACCAAGATTATCATTGGCCATCAAAGTTTTATTTGAATTGGACATTCATTTTGAAGACGCAGTAAAGCAGTAAGCATTATTGGTTGTTTACCAGCACCATAGGTACTGGGTGTAGTTAACACCAACTGACCTCTACCCATGGATAGCGGGATTTGACTTCCCGATTAAAACAGGAAGTTGCTTTTTGCCCTTATCAATGTGGCGGGAAATAATGCATAACCTGCTGGTTGCACCTATTCCAACAGATGTTCTATGTTATACAAAATCCTTTTTTAAAGGTGCAACAAGAAGCTTTTGAGGCACCCAAATATCATCATAATAGTAATTTAATATAGATCAAACACTCAAATAGATTTGTTACCTGTATT
This sequence comes from Ophioderma brevispina, assembly GCA_023653785.1. Taxonomy (NCBI): domain Eukaryota; kingdom Metazoa; phylum Echinodermata; class Ophiuroidea; order Amphilepidida; family Ophiodermatidae; genus Ophioderma; species Ophioderma brevispina. The sequence continues at coordinate 9,279 of JAMKCH010054357.1, read as the reverse complement.
GGCTACAGAATGTCTTAATTAAAAGGAAAAAAGTGATTTGATTTGCTCATATTTCAATGTGTAAAACATAGGCTGAATTTGTATTTTGATCTATACGAAATAAAAATTCCACAATTTTTGTTACAAAGAAGAAAAAGTTCTCAGTTAATCCTTTCAGATGGGGTTATTTTGATGGGAATGGGGGGAGGAAGTTTACATCGGCCAAAAATCAGTTAATTTCGATTTTTGAGGGACACCTGTGAATGTGAAAATCTCTCGTTGCACTTTAACTTTGCAAATTTGAAAGTGAAGACATATTACAGAGGGCAAAATGCAACTTCCAGTGGTTTCAGTCGGTGACCTGCAATGGTGTACGTGCCCGCCCTATCCATTGGTGAGGTCCATGGTTAACCCCATGGGCACATCTGCCATCTAAAGGCATTATTTGATTGGTCTTGGAAGGTATAATATTATGTACGTATGAGAATGGGTGTTGATATGGTTTACACAAAGTATATATAGAAGCATTCTTTATGGTTACTCAGGAGGGCAATCCCCTGTTGTGCCTTAGTAATGAACCAATCAAACAGATGTATAATAGGTGGTAGTGCCAAGGGTTTATTAAACAGGAAGCGATGTTGGTAACCAAAATGGCTTTTTTATTTGTTTGGTTACTTCAAAAGAAAAAGAAATAGTTTACCTAATTAGCAAAACAAACAAATAAATTGGTGAAAGTTAGGGTCATAATACATGATACACGAACATTTTATAGTGTTTAGGCGTGCAGTTTAGAGTTACAGGAGATTTTTTTTATACTACAAAATTTCTTAAGGTGGCAACTTCATCAGTTGTAGAACACCTACTTAGAACGTTTCAAAGGCTTTTGGACAAACAACTAAAAAAAACAACACAAAACCTAGTTTGAACTGGCCTGCTATAATAATCTCCCCCAAAAAAGCATGATTTAATTGTCAGGATGCATGACAGAAATATTCTTTCTCAATCATCATATTATTATAAAGATGGCATATTCAGTGTATCCACCTCGCTGTGCAATCAATACATTTGATAAGCATTCCAACTATACAAAAAATTGTCTTTTGAACAAATAAAAAAAAACCTATAGAATTTTCAGATTTTTGTGTTTGTCGCAAAGGGCAAGTCAATCCATTTTTAACGCCTTATACGAAAGGTATTATATGATATGAAATCTAAGTTTGATGTGGTAGGCCATATAGGAAATTTCACAGTGCCCTTTTAAAGGCGGACTCGGAGATTTCAAAAATTATATTTGTTTTTTGTATAATAATAGAACCATAGATACATGACAACATTCCGATCGAAATTTTATTACAAAGTGTGATTTTCTATATAAGGGACATTGATTTGAGGGCTAACAGCTATTATTACAATGATTCGTATGTGGACAAGCATTATGTATATAAAAAAAACATGTTTGTTAGAAAATTGAGGGCGCCAACTCAGGAAAATCTCTGAGTCGTCTCTAAGGCCAATTTATAAGTATGAGATCATGATATCATTTCTCACATTTTATTTGAAAGGATTAGGCAATGATACTGGATGAGATGAATATTCACTCATATTACTAATTAAATGCATGTTTTAAGCCTTTTGTGCCAAAAAGGTTTCTAATTCTAGGTCACGATAGGTATTCTACAATGCATAATCAGAAAGTTTTATTTCGATGGATTAGCAAATTCATATACACTACTCCACTGTAATTAACAAAAATTATACTGCAAGTTACAACTTAAGAGATCCCCCAGCAGGATCATATGCTAAAAGGGTCAACGGTCAATAAAATAGGGTTAATTATAGAGGATGAATGTAATCAGTCATATGTACAAGATTAGCAGGAACCATGACTTGTTTGAAAGATGCTATTGTTTTGGGGAGGTTAAGAGAGTTGTACACTTACCATACATAATGTTTAAGCAGACTAAGAGCAGAACGCATGAAAAAATATATTCACAGATATGACCTTTGACCTACGATCTGTATCTCACACGTCGATGCTAGTGTCACCTACTAAGGTCTTTTGGTTGCAGAGTAAGTAAAAATTGGACAAGGTGATGTGGGCAGTTACTGGACTTGTGTGTAATGCCCACAGGGAAATATGTTTTTGTAGCAAAAACTCCTGGGGGGTACTCGACCCAAAATTGGGTACAGGTGTTTGAGTCCGGGTTGGAAAAAAAATTGTGACAATGTTTATAGTGAACCAAAATGTACAAAAATATGACCCATTTATAGAGTTGCGTCCGAAAAGTTCGACCATCATTTCTATAGTTGGCTTGAAAATTTCGCACCATTTTCATAGTAATCTTTGCGAAATCGGCCCATTCTAGAACTTTTCTGGCGAAAATTGGAAAAAAAATCAACCATTTTCATTGTGATTTTACTGAAAAATCAGAAAAAATTGACCCATTTTCATAGCAAATTGCGATCAAAAATTGAAAAAAAAAAGGGACCCATTTATATAGTAGCAATGACCTCAAAAAATGCCCATCAATATAGTAGCATGGTGGGAAGAAAAACCGACCATGTTTTGTAAGGGGGTGGGTGAAAAATGTGACCCATTCTCGGCGGCACATATGTACCTACAACTTTTCTACTGAGTAACCCCCCCTCCACGGGAGCAAAAATCCTCCGTCATAGGCTAAAATGATAAAGGGGGAAAAAAATGGCAAAAGCACAACCTTTTATTACCAAATCACCAATTTAAAGACAATTTTAAGTATTCACAGAGCGATTTGCGACATGTACCACACCACTCTCAGAAACACACCCATACCCACAAACACACTTACACGAAGATCCCACACATTTTCTGTGTAATGTACATGATTTTTTACATTTTTATACTATTTAATGACCCATTTAAATGTGAGGGATGTGGTGCTCCCAGTGGATAGAAGGACCAAACTTATGATCTGAAGGTCCTGGGTTCAAGCCCCCCCCCAATTGGGCAAAGTACTTTTTACCTGTTCTCCTCATCCCCACATGAAATGGATACCAGCTGATGCTGGGAAGGTACAGACCTTGTTGTGCAAAAGGTGCAAGCAAAACCACACCCCCCCACATATCACCGGTGAAGTCTAGCCCACGACCTCTACACATGGATAGCGGTCTGAGTCGCCGAGTTGTCACAACAAGAAGTTGCATTTTCTACCTGGTATATGGCGGGGAAACAATGCAGAGGGCTCGTCAAAGGTTAAAGGAATTTTGTTTAAACATTAGAACCTCTGTGTGGAATATTGTTGCACCAGCAGGGTATGCATTGTTCCCGCCATTACCAAGGTAGACAAGCAACTTCCTGTTGTGACACTCGCGACATTCAACGGTGCGCCACAGCCCACATTCATGTGTAGAGGTCAGGTTCTGCCCACAGATTTCTACTTATAAAAAAACACTAGATAGCGAACGCCATGCAGCGCAAAAGCCGTAACCATATTTTGCCGCAGTGCGTTTATTATTTCCATAGCGTGGTGCACCAATTTATTCAATAGAGGCCCTGATTTCCATAATATGGTCGTACCAATTTATACATATATTCACGCGCATTTGCAATAGGCGGATCCAAGGATTTGAAATAAAATGTCAAAATTAACGGGGGCCTGAAAGGCTTGGTAAATGGGCATCCAAAATAGCTCAACATGGGCTGATTTTGCAAGAAATTGCAGAAACTACCGTGAGGCGCGCGGCGACTCCGCCCCCTCCTGGATCCGCGCCTGCAATTTGCATAGACCGATGTACCGTTTCCAGGCCAACCGGTTACGGCGCATGCGCGTACGAGTGCGCGTTTCGAATGGATGACCGTATGAATATTTATAATTTTCAAAACACGGTTACGGTGGCCGCCTATTCTTCAACACGGGCGTACGACATCTCCTTTTTCTGTATCTATGGTCTAGCCCCAGTGCTCATGAAACAGATCAGATGATGGTGGCCAAGCCTCATTCAATTAGCAACTTTGCCCAAATGAATGTACAGCAAAACAGACTACAAACCACAAACTGATTTGGGGGCTTTGATGGGGGCTGGTATGAGTGTTGCCATGATCTATTGAGGACCTCGTTCTCCTCCTCGTCTGTTATTCATATTATATAAATATTAAAAAATAACCCTTAGAGTGGAGTTGATTCTTCAGCTGCACTGGTTTTGGAATAAGAAAATATCATTTTATAATATACAAAAAAAAAATCAGAAAAAAGATTTTCGTCAAGATTTTTGTTTATGTCTAAATCTGATTTCTTGGCTGTCACCGCCTGACAGAGATACAGCTAGGCACTGGGGATGTAATATAAAGTGCAACCATCCATTTACCTTTATCATATTTAATTACATTTCCAGCTGGTTTGAGTGGCATATTAATCTTCATTATAATTTCTAATTTGTTTTCTCTCCTACAAAGCATTGCACTTCAATAATTTTAATATTAAAAAAATAAAATTATAAGTGCTTACAAGAAATATAGTCATTTTATACAATTTTTACAGACTGTAAAACTACAAAAAAAAAATGCCCCTAGTAAGTGTCCTAAAACCCAAATACAGAAGTGTTATTTTTTTTTATTTTTTCCATAATTTTACCATTAAATATGCTTAAAATTACTAAACACCCATTGTGAATGTTAAAGGTCAAGTTTGAACTAAATTTCACTGTTAATATGTTTTTGAGCATTTCTCATACAAATGTGATGTGATCTGGGAAAACCCACCACATGTCGCACAGGACAGTTTTGAAAAAATGAAGAAAATACTAGCTTAAAATCTGTTACATTGTACTTTATTTTTTGTCAGATTGTATGAGGCGTAACTTTTGATGTGTGTATCAAAGAAGAAAAAAGTAAACAGTTATGGAAACTTAATATTTCAAAATCTGCAGTGATAGTAAAAACTCAAAATATAAATTCCCCATCATGTGGTGGGTTTTCCCAGATCGCATCACCTATAAGTACAAAGGAAGAAACATGGGTCACAAAATGAGTGTATTAGCCCAGGGAAACAACTCAATTATATTCTTGACTAAAATTACATATAGGTAAAATAATTCATAATTTGGTAAAGGATACCAAAGTGTTCTTTGCCCAATAAAAAATTTCTATAAAATGTTTCATTGCTTCATTTCCCAAATTCTGAAGTTATTTTCATCAATGCCTCCCCAAATCAACACAATGTGCTTCTTTACACAGTGTCACATGATTCAGGTTGTATTGTGATGTACACGTCCACATCAAAAAGAGTTTTGTCTACTTTGACAAAGGTCAGATTTTATCATTATCTGAAAGGATGACAAAAAACAAGATTTTCAAGGTATAGCATAATTTTTGGAAGACCAATGGGAAAAATCATGTGTTTAATTCTTTAATTATTTTTTTCATATTTGCAAGGACATTTTAGTCTCTAAAAATGAGCTTGGAAACAAAGATGGACCTCTGGATGTGACATACCACATTTTTTATAACAAATGTTACACCTTGTACTACATTAGTTTTCGATTGAATATGCATCATTACACTTGCACATGCTCGATGTTGTGTACTATACCGCACCTGGTATGAAGTGGAAGAGCTGGGTGGGGGACAGCAATGGCATAATCAGAAACCTCCAAATCTGGGGGGACGTGAGAACACCTGGGGGATGAGCCTCGAAAATTTCTGATTTATTTATTCTTTTGTTGGGCAACCGGGGGTGCTAAAACATCCAAGACACCCAGCTGAAACACACTTAATAATTAGAAATATACCGGGGTGTCCAAATTCCCCCTAAAATGTCCTAGTCCCCTTTACATCTCCCTTACATTTTGAACTGGATCGTATACCGAATGGCTGGCATTCTGAAAGGAGTCTTAACTTTAGACTCAGGTTTAAACCAGTAGTCCTACATGAGTGGATATTTTTAACTTTCAAAATACTGTGAAAGTTAAATGTAACAATGTGAGAAAATTTCTCACGGTTTAACGATGCACGAGAGTATTGTAGGCAGGAAAAAAAAGGTCCACTCATGTAGGACTAACCCTGGCTTACACCTGGGTCTAAAGTTAGATTTCTTTTCAGAATACCAGCCAGTAAATTTATGATCTCATCTCCCACCTTAAGTTTTTAGCCTCCTCCACCCCCTTGAATGGCACTATGCAAGCTATTCAGCAAGACAACCTTAAAAAAGCAACAAGAGATTTTTAAGGTACCCAAATATTGTGTCATAATAGTAATTTCATATAGACTAGACCCTCAATGGATGTCTTACCTTGTGTTTGGCTACAGAAATGCCTTATAAGAGAGAAAAGGGTGATTCTGATTTGCTTATTTCAATGTAAAACATAGGCTGAATTTCGCATTTGCTCCTATACGAAATTAGAAATTTCAACATTTTTGTACGAAAGAAAGATTTCTCAGCTTATTCCTTTCAGATGGGATATTTTTGATGGAAAGCTTTACATCAGGACAAAAATCAGTACTTTCGAATTTTTTAGGTACACCTGTGATGTGAAAAATCTCTTGTTGCACTTTTAATAACTTCAAGACCATACCCTTAATTGTAACATTTATCTCTAACCCTAGCCCTAATTCTAACCTTAGTTTAATTTACAAGGAAATACCAGTTTGATGCAGATACTCGGATGGATTGCAACACACACACACTCTTGATTCTTGCTTTAATTTATTGAAATGATACAATTTTTGATATTTTTTCTGGGTACAATTCTACTGATCTACATTAGTTGACCTATATGCATCCAGGGGTCCCAACACATATGACCATACAGGGATGTGCTATCAATATGGGTCTCATTTTCAGCCTTCTGATATATAAATGACCCTTTTAATTCAAATTTTGGTATAGAGGTGAATCACAAAATATTTTTTTTAATCTAGATAATTTGGGAAATATTCTCAATCTGGAGCCATGCTTGAATTTTCCAATTTGGTACAACATTGGAAATTGTGAAAAAAAAAAGGCAAATATGTGTTAAATTGACCCCAAATCTGCTCTGGTATACCTATGGATTTTTATTTTCAGCAAAATCTGCACAGATATGGGTCATATCTTCAAGACCATACTTGAGATCTTTTATGTTATGCATCGGTGGAGGGGAGGATGGAGGGGTTGAGTCTGCATCAATTCTTAAAACTCTTTGTCCCAAAACTCTGCAAATTTTAGCTTCATCCCCAAAATATTAGCAAATATTGTTTTCAGCTCCACAACCTCTAATTTGCATCAAAATGCGCATTCCAAAATCATAAAATTTATCAAAATTGCACTTCCAAAGACCATACTTTAATTTAAAAAAAAAAATCAGTTCTTGGTGCTTAAAAGCACCAAGTTCAGTACCTCACAATGGACCAATTGTACATGAAGCCCATACAGATTAGCCCCAAATGTACATATAAATGGTGTGCACACAGGCAGAGTGCCCATCTCTCTGTCTTTGGGCCAATGTTGCTGTGGGGGGTTCGCCACTCCTCCCGCACAGCGAGTTTTTTTACATTCCCAGCATATGCCAGTACCCATTTATTCTCCTGGGTGGAGAGAGGCAAGCAGGTAAAGTGCCTTGCCTAAGTGCACAACACATTGGAGACAGCAGGGCTCGAACCCACAACCTTATGCCTATGAAGCGAACGCTGATCCAACTGCACCACATGTGCCCAATTTACATTAAAATTAACTGAAATTTAGGCCAAAGTTGGTCCCAATCCCTCAAAAATTAAGACAAAAATTCAAAGTTATTCCATTGAGCCCGTGGGATCAACTGCAACCCAATATATATTTAGCTGGGGAGCAACCTGTCTGTATGCCACTGCGGCCTAGGGGAAATGCACTTATTCAAACATTTGCTCATAACACCCAAATCCTCCATCAAAATAACTGAAATTTTGGAAACAAGCTTTATTGCCCTCTTCACAATTGTAAAATAAAGTTTCTAAAATCAATTAATGCAGCTTTAATGCTATTTGTAACTTTCTTACAGAATTTTCTTTAAAAGCTCTATCTTACTTTTGAGAATTATAGCCTAGTAAATTGTATATTACTGCCCTTTATTGCAAGTTTTGAACATTCCAAATTCATGAACCAATAATTTCTGATCAGTCAACAAAATGAAATGCATCTTGTGGTATAAATGAAGAAAAGATCACTGTGTACTTGGCTTATTCTCTTGTGTTATCGGGTTATTTCTGGTCTAAGGTGTTCATTGTATACTCTACCACTATTAACCTAAAACCAACAAAGTAATTACTTTACATGTTTAGATTCTAAACATAATGCACATATTTATAGGCAACCCTGTGACCGCATATGTGACTGAACTTTATTTGTGCCCCATGACAGGGTGGAAGCATTGTTTTTGGTTGGGTTTGAACTCAAGGATGTTAGTGATCTCAGAAATGGCTACAAATTGGTTGCCAGTGGAAACTTGAAAGTTTTGGGTAAGTCTGATCAAAGAATGAACAAAATTAGAGGTATAAGTACCAGCCACATGATTGTCAAGAAATGAGTTTTTCCTGATTGTGTTTTTGTACATGTTTGTATAGGCAGTTTAATAAGAGCTAATAAGGGGTTTGAAACCTGGATTTACAGCTTATGTGATCCCATGTGATACACCCATCTGGCCCATTCATTCTCAAAGGTGTTATACAACTGTTTCAATGGACCTTTGAAGAATGGTCCATCAACCTCAGATGCGTTTCCATAAGGGAACCCATCTGACCCACTTTTTTCCAACACACAAATTCGAAAATCCTTCATGGAATAAACCACATGTTTATTATTCTGTTAAAGGTGCATTTCGTGAATTCAGCACCTTCTGTTTTATTCATTGATCACTAGATATCCTTGAGAAAAGCTTATTCTCAAAATTTGAGCTGATCTCGATCTTGCGGTTTTGTGTTATGAGCCATTGTTCATTGTCCGTTTACGGACAGAAAGTACAAAATTGCGAATTTCTTACAGATGCGACCGAATTTGCACGTAAAATTGGGCACACGTGGATTACTAAGGCTGTCGGTTCAGATGATATAAAAATCTCAACATTTTTTAGGTAAGTCGGGGGGACGAGGCTGTGGATCACGAAAAATGCCCCTTTAAGGTTTCTGAATTAATAAGTGGGTCAGGTGGAAGATGGGTCACCCCCGGGGTCACCTAACAGAAACACCCAAATCTGTTGCATCTCGCTTCATGTTTTGTTTATTCATATTAACACTTTTTGGTCAAAACAAGCTAGCTGATTTTACATACATAGGGCAATTAATGTTTAAAGCCACTATCAGTCATTCGTTTACCC
>JAMKCH010054354.1:0-13839 GCA_023653785.1 Ophioderma brevispina | reverse complement strand
CCTCTAAATCTGCCCTGAGTGCACCTGTGGGAGAGGCACAGCTGAGACAATGCGCCCATCATCCAAATAGGCCAACTGAGGGCGCCAAACATGGAGATGAGTAGGAACATCGGCGATGAGGACTAGGCACTCACAGTTGCTTAAACAATAAACCCAGTTTGTTTTTTAGATAAACACCTAACTTTCCGCTTCTTACCAAAGGTCACCCAACCCATCTGTTATTTGTCAAAGCACTGTCCTTGTCGTCATATGATGGTCCCGGCACTTGTAATAGCAGCTGTCTTTGTGCGGTCCCCCCAATCAACAATGCAAAAGCTAGTGTACATTAGGATGAATTTACAGGTTGTGTTATGTATTTTTATGACTCCGCCACCCCACCCATGAGCTAACCGTGTGCAGGCTGCCCCCTTGTGGGTTATCTTGCCCCCTCTGCAACGCGCCACTCGTCTGAATCTATTTTTTCCAAGACCAATTTATGATGGAATTAGACGACCAACTCGGCTTATCAACATCACCTACCCAACGTAGCTTAAAGAAGTAACAACTACCTGAAACACCAAATCACATCTAAGAAGCTTCCAGACAGCGGCACTCACCCCTCTGCAGTTTGCTTCGTAAGAAGTGTTGCAGAGTATCCAGTCAAGTCAGAGACTTTTAAACAACAAACAAGGAAGCGAATTACAATCATTTCTTTGGTATCTTCATAAATGTAACAATCAATTTTTCACAAGGCAATCCACAAGTGAACATTAATTACCCATGTGGGTCTTGCTTGCGGAATTGCTTTAGGAAAACAATTTTGGTTGTATTACCAAATTGGACCATTTTTCACCAACCATAGATAGACACATATGTTGATACCATTACAACATAATACCCTCATTTAAAAACCAACATGCAGAATCTCTTCTTGGGTCCTCTTAAGTTAGCTTGTAGTTGAAGTAGTTCTATGTAAATTATGTGTTTAAATACTGGTACATCAAAGAGGACAGTATTATGTTGGTGTATGTATTTATCAGATCTTGTGTTCCCCATCGTTCAAGTTTCACATTAATTAACACTTAACTGCATAAGAGGGTTTGCATTCGTTAGTGCATAACGGGGGGGGGGGGTTGGATGAGGGGGGGAGGTGAGGGGGGTGGGGTGTTTTTTTTTTTTTTTTTTTTTAAAACCCCTTTCCTAAAGATTTTTTAGATGCAATTCACCAGATGTTAGAAGGCTCAAGAACATCACATAAAGAATAAACGGAAGAAAGTTGTTCAGTAAGAAAATTAGGATCGGCAAAACTTGATTTAATGTTGCGTCAAAATGTGCGAAAAAGACACTAATTTGTTTCTTTGCATTTTCTAAGCGGCAATTGCTTCATCATCACTAGACTAGTGCTGATGCTTTAATATTGGTGAAGAATGAACTATATTTACCAGTATTTAAGCACCAACATCAATGTCTCATCGCCATTCTTATATTTTTTAAGGTATACTTGTATAATTTACCATAGGTTCCATACGGTAAAACGCTACATGATGTATAATAACTATTATAGGCTCCATTGGCCTACTAATTCTTCTCAAGATTTTTTTTAAATGATTTTTTATCTGGTTTAGGTCATTCTAGGTGTAATGCATTATGAAACTCCGAATCACAGTAACTCTAATAAGAGTTTTTATTTATATTGGTAACTTCCAGTTAGTGGGCATAAGGGGGGGGGGGCTCTAGGGGCCCCTGCTTATTAACGCAAAAACGACGGCAGATGGATTTGGATTTTTTTTGGTGACCAATGCAAGCGCACTCTAAAGTTAGACAAATAACAAAAATTATAAACCAAATATATTGCAGCTTTAAATATCCGCCGGGTGAAAAACAAAAAAAGGGGTCCCTAAGGGAACCCCCCCCTTTTTGCAGTTAAGTGTTAAGCCTTACAAATTAAGATTAGGGTTTTCCCAAAGGTAATGAAAACCTCTACGGACAAACATTATGTGAGTTATAAGTATTAGCATCTTATATATATCTTACTCCTCAGGATTATCTTTAAAGGGATTTTACTGACTTGATTTGCCTGAATCCCCATAATGCATCTCGTTATTGTGCCCCTTTCCATCACACACACCGAACTTGTATCCACCCCAAGTTCATCTTTTAAAAAAAATTATTTCTCCCGTAGTAGTGCATAAAACTACAATCCAAAGTCCCCTTTTTAAAAAGTAACGTTATCTACAGAAATGTTAGAAAGAATTCACTGGAACAAAAAATCCTGAGGCACTGATGTTGAAATTTGCGATAAAAGGTGGCCCATTTTCGATCGTAACCGTGCCCTGCTTGTCACCTGCCGGACGATTACAAACTATAGGGCAACGTCACCGATAAAGACAATTTTTCTAGTGTATATTATTATGCGCTTAACCATTAAGATTACGTTTTTAGCTGACTTGAGGCTAGTACAATTCCTGGATGGAAATGGGCACAAAACGAATGCTTATGGGGGATCGGTGCAAACTTCTATCGATCCTATTGTACCTATTACTACAAACCACAACTGCCTTAAGAATTTCAGTCTGTTTGCGTGCCCAATGGTGTTCCGTATTGGGTGTGTATACCTCTAGGCTCGAATATCTGTAAAATTAAGTATATCAATGTTATCTCATAGTGTACTACTTCAATAAGATAGAGGGTGTTTTCAACCTGATCCCATAGTGCACCTGCTGACAGCTTTATCTGTATTAGCAATACAAGTCAGGTTTGTTTGTGTGTGGGTCACATGACCTAGCTCATCAAGGGTGATCCAAAGCAATGCATTGTGGGATTGTTTTAAATTCTTCTCTGCAATAGACCTTTTCAATCCAAGTTTTCCAAACATGATGCCTCTTATAGCATCCGTTTATAAAGCCAAGTTTGTCTCAGAATGACCGCACCCATTTTCGTTTTAAAAATTGTCCCTTTTAGGGCCTATTTTCCTATTTTTTAGGTTTTTCTCACTTTGAAAATTTGTTTTTTAAATTCCCAGGAAAAAATAGAATTTGGCTGGAAAGCATACCAAAAAAAATGAAAAAAGGGGGTCAAAAAGCAATTTTTAAAAAATCCTGCAGTTTGCATTAAGCAATTTTTCCTAACAAAAAACAAAACATGTTTCGCATTTGCCATTTTTCCATATTTCCTTCTGAGAACAACTTAGTTTTTGTTTTTGTTTGCCCCTAATATCAATCAGGTCAACACATGCCAGCATTTTGGTCACACGCCTTAACACTATTTTGTTTTCCGAATGTTCAGGTTACTGGCAACTTTCTTGTGAATGTATTCAAGCATATAAGAATACTCGTCGGCGTCATATTTTGCTATGATGTTTTCCGATGTACATAAGACCTAGACAATTTTTTTCCTCCTGGTAAATAAAAGTGGGGTGTCTCATGGCATGTTAATGTTTGTTTGGCTGAAATTCATCTGGTGCAATGTAAGGGTACTAGAGGGTCGACCAATTAAAGTTAACCCTTGTTGCCCCATTTTTGCATACTCTCCAGACGTAATTTTCAGTTGTCTTGGTAATATTACGAAGTAGCTAATGTACCGGTGAAAATATCTTTTAAAAAGATGGAAGGGCTTAGCTTGCTGGGGCTACTTTCATTGCCGCTGATAACCTTCTTGCATGCATGGCTACTGACATGAAACTTTCGCCGAAATGATTTCAGCTACCTCTTGCTTTGCACCACCTAGAGGGTGAAGTGTGTGAAAGTGTGGGCTTCGGCAAACCAAAAAAAAAAAATTTTTTAAACACCCAACCGACCCTGATTTTTTCAGTTTGGCAGAATTTTTTTTATTTTTGTTAGTTTTTCCAAACATCATGTAAAATCCAGCACTGTTTTTAGACCAAATTGATCATTTTGTGGCTATTTTTTTATATATATAAAATCTATTGTAAAAAAATTTTTAAATTTTTCTTTGTGTTGTCAGACCCCATTTAGCTAATTTGGGCAATTTTGACCGGCCCAGAAAAAAATAAATAGAATAATTGCCCGACCCGCCCTACTTGGACGAGCGTCCGCCCGCTCCCGCCCGTAAAACGGGGTTTTTCGTCGCCCCTTTACGCTAAACATTTTTGTGACTTTCACATCCATTTAGCGGGCTCGAGCGGTTACCCGCTAAGTATTAGAACGCTAAAGTGTATTGTTTGTAAGTTGGGACCTACCAAAAAAAGGTGGTTAAATTCTCCAAGAGTCTGCCACATTAGCATGCCAAGATACAAGAATGAATGTCTTGATTATAGTTTTCTTTCTGGCTTTGCATAAAATTGTACAACACTTGTGCAAAGGTGTGTTTCTTTCAAATATGTGGGCATGACTAGGATGTATTTTCAAACACTGGATCCTGATATTTTTTTCAAACACGAAGTCTTTTAAATTGGTGAGGTTGTAATCTTTATTTGATTATTGATACAATCGTGTTTAAGGACAATGCATTTGTTGGTTGTTCCCTTAAAAACACGGGATACTGCAATTGTTGATGTGAAATTGGGTATCTCTATTAACCTTTCAGGTCAAAATATTTTTGGGTGTTTGTAATCTTCTTCATTTTTTACTCACACATCGACATGTACTCATAATATTTAAATTGCATGCCCTATGTGAAACATCTAGGTCACTCCAATATTAATCGTAAAGACCCTATGGCAGACATTTTTTGTAGCCAAACATTTTGTCTACACTAAGGTTAAAACGGTATCTTAGTTTTTAGTGACCTGCCTTAAAGGGAGTTTGGATCCTTGCATATTAGTTTTGTGTATGATTCACTAGGTACCCTCAAGAAAGTGTTATTTCAAAACTTTTCAGTTGATTACTAATGTTGTCTCTTTGAATGCTTAGGATTAGTTGTATCGCGTTGCCCCATGGGCCCACCGTGATGTAATTTCTCTGTCCATTATGGACAGAAATCAAAATTGTGATTCTTCTAGAGTAGATTGAAGTTGCCACGTAAGATTAGGCAACATATTATACTTGGGCAACGATTCAGAGAATCATTAAACATCTCACTTTCTGTGATATAATCAGGGAGGGGGAGGAGGGAGGGATGAGCCTGTGGATCACGAAATGCCCCCAAGCAGGAGACTAAAGGGATTACTTTTGGCCACTTATAGCTATTGTTGTTGTTTGTTTTCGTTGTTTTGATGTGAGGCCTGTTAATTTGAAAAAAGGTTACATTTGCCTGTAATATCAGCATGCTTCAATGGATTTAACCAATCTTTAATCATAGGTACATGGGGATCCCTTTCATTTGGTTGAGTCAAAGGTCACATACCAAGGTCATGTGAGGTGCAGTTGTGAATGTAAAATTGACCCTTAATTAAAAAGTTGAATTTCATTGGAAAAAAAAAAAAAAAAAAAAAACCAAACTTGGAAACGGATATTACAATTCAGCAAACCTTCATTTGTTTATAGTTGTTTAAGGTCAAAGGTCACATGGCAAGGTCAAGGCACATATTTTTAGTCCAGTGGGCAATCGAAGTTCCAACTTGGTATGGTTATGCATGAAGGTGCATATGTATGTTGCCAGTACGGAGGGTCAAGGTCACCTACAGTCATATAACCCATCAATGAGCGACGTCACCCACACGTACTGATCTCTTAGGGATCCTGCTAAACCTTATTCTACAAAGATGACATATGTACGCAATCAAGTAAAAATACTATTACATAAGGAAACAAGATAACAGATGAAGTCATGCAAAGAATATTAAGAAATATGACCTGCTACGAATTGGCAGAAGAAGCTTGTTCCATGATTTTGTGGCTCTGTAATTTAAGGTATTTTGCCATAAGTTGTTTTTTTTCCAAGTTGGCACAACCAAACTCCTTATGAGATCTGACTTCTAGTACATTTGAATCAGTGAAAACAAAATTTTGAATATAATTTGGAGTAATAGTGCTTGAGACATTTGAAAGTTGAAGAATTGGTGCTCCCCATGATACACGTGCTCTCTGATGCCAAGATCAATGCGTCACAACACCCTATACGGGTGTTGTTTGATTGGCTCTGAACCGCCAACATCAGTGCTAGATTTATGACCTGTGTCTCACTGGTACAATAGAATATATTTCCTACTTGTGAATTCTCTTCAATATCACTTTGTTGACATCTGTGGATATGGCCGGTCAGTTTTCTTGTTCTTAATTGCAATCATGTTAAAATAATATCTGTTCTTTGTTTAGAGCACTGTCTTGATCAGCTAACGTTGCTGGGGCTACTTTTAATTGCAGCTATAAACTTCTTGCATGCATGGCTACATGAGATGAAACTTCGCCGAAATGTTCAGTACCTCTTGCTTTGCACCACAGAGAGGGTGAAGTGTGTGAAAGTGGCTTAGGTAACCAAAAAAAAAAACGTTTTACAGCCCCAACCGACCCTGATTTTTCAGTTTGGCAGAATTTTTTTTTAGTTTTTCCAAAAATCATGTAAAATCAGCCTGTTTTTAGACCAAATTGATCAATTTTGGCTATTTTTTTTATAGAAAATTTGTAAAAATTTTTAATTTTTCTTTGTTTTTCAGATTTTGGGCTATTTTAGGCCAATTTTGACCTCCAGAAAAAAATAATAAATTGCCCGACCGACCCTACTTGAAGGGTCCGCTCGCCCGTAAAACAGGTTTTTTTTCGTCGCCTTACCTAAATATTTTGTGACTTCATCCATTTAGCCTCAATTACCCCTAAGTATTAGAAAGTACAAGTGTATTGTTGTAAGTTGGGACCTACCAAGAAAAATGTGGTTAAATTCTCCAAGAGTCTGCAACATTAGCATGCCAGGTACAAGATGATGTCATTGATTATATTATTCTTTTCTGGCTTTGCATAAAATTGTACAAAAAATGGCAAAGGTGTGTTTCTTTCAAATATGTGGGAATGACTAGGATGTATTTTCATCACTGGATCTGGATATTTTTCAACACAGAAGTCTTTAAATTGGTGAGGTTGTAATCTTTATTTGATTATTGATACAATCGTGGTTTAAGGAAATGCATTTTTTGGTTGTCCTTAAAACGGGATACTGCAATGATTGATGTGAATGGGTATGTCTATTAAACTTTCAGGTCAAAAATATTTTCGTGTTTGTATCTTTATTTTTTACTCACACATAGACATGTACTCATAATATGTAAATTGCATGCCCTATGGGGAATATCTTAGGTCATCCAATATTAATCGGAAAGACCCTATGGCAGCATGATTTGTGTGCCAAACATTTTGTATACACTAAGGTTAAAACGTTATCTTAGTTTTGAGTGACCTGCCTTAAAGGTATTTTGTGATCCTTGTATATTTATTTTTGTGTATGATTCACTAGGTACCCTCAAGAAAGTGTTATTTCAAAAATTTCAGTTGATTCTAATGTTGCATTTCGAATGTTATGAGTGATTAGTTGTATCGCGTTGCCCCATGGGCCACCGTGATGTAATTTTTGTCCATTTATGGACAGAAAATACAAAATTGTGAATTTCTTCTAGAGTAGATTGAAGTTGCACGTAAGATTAGGCACACATATTATACTTGGGCAACGATTCAGATAATATTAAAATCTCACTTTCTTTGAGGTAAATCGGGGAGGGGGAGGAGGGAGGGACGAGCCTGTGGATCACGAAATGCCCCTAAGCAGGAAGACATAAAGGGATTACTTTTGTCCACTTATAGCTATTGTTGTTGTTGTTGTAGTTTGTTGTTGATGTAGTCTGTTATCGTGAAAAAGGGTTAACATTTGCCTGTAATATCAGCATGCTTCAATGGATTTAAACCAATCTTGAATCATAGGTACAATGTGGGATCCCTCATTTGTTGAGTCAAAGGTCACATACAAAGGTCATGTGAGGTCAAGTTGTGAAATGTAAAATTGACCTGAATTAAAAAGTTGAAGTTCAATTGGAACCAAACTTGGTTTACGGATATTACAATTACATGCAAACCTTCATTTGTTTATAAGGTGAAAGGTCACATGGCAAGGTCAAAGGACAGATATTTTAAGTGCAGTGGCAGATCAAGTTCATACTTGGTATGGTTATGCATGAAGGTGCATATGTATGTTGCACAGGTGTGGAGGTCAAGGGTCACCTACAGTCATATAACCACATAATTAGCGACGTCCCCACAAGTACTGATCTCTTAGGGGATCCTGCTAAACTTATTCTACAAAGATGAAAAAAAAAAAAAAAAAAAAAAAAGCACCAACATAAATGTCTCATGCCATTTTATATTTTTTAAGGTTACTTGTATAATTTACCATAGGTTCCTACAGTAAACCGCTACATGATGTATATAAAATATTATGGCTCCATTGGCCTACTATGCTTCTCAAGATTTTTTTAATTATTTATTTACTTTGTTTATGTCACTAGGTGTATGCATTATGAAAATCAGAATCACAGTAACTCTAATAAGATTTTTTATTTTTGTCATGGGTACTTCCATTAGTGCATAAGGGGGGGGGGCTCCTAGGGACCCATGCTTATTAACAAAAAAAAAAAAAAAAAAAAAGTTGTGGCTCTGTAATGGAAGGTATTTTGCCATAAGTTGTTTTTCCAAGTTGGAACAACCAAACTATTATGAGATTGACTTCTAGTGCATTTTGAATAAGTGAAAACAAAATTTTATGAAATATAATTTGGAGTCATGTGCTTGAGACATTTGAAAGTTGAAGTAATTGGTGCTCCCATTGATACAACGTCTCTTGGATGCCAAGATCAGATTGGATCACCCTATAAGGGTGTTGTTTGATTGGCTCTGAATCGCCTACATCAGTGTCATGATTTATGACATGTGTCTCACTGGGTACATCAGGAAATATATTTTCCTACTTGTGAATTCTTTCAATTCACTTTGTTGACTCTCTGGGAGATGGCCTAGTTTCTTGTCTTAATTGGCAAATATGTTAAAAATAATCATTTTCTTTGTTTAGAGCACTGTCTTGATCAGCTACGGTTTATGTGATGTCATAATTTGCACTCTTATCACTAACACTGGTAGACACTACACACGCAGGTTTTGCTGTGTAATCTCTTTATACTCTTTGAGCATATATGTGACATAGCTGTCGACTTTGATCAAGGTCTCCCACTTTGTTTTCAATCTCATATGCTAACCTTGTTGCTGAACTGCCTGAATTCTTCACATCCCAAACATCTTCCTGGACTAGTTTTAATCAGTTTTCTCATAGCATATTTAGCTTCAACTTCAAAATGCTTGGCCAATTTTATCAAATCAGGCTTTTTCAGCTCGTCAAACTTTTCCCAAGTTAATTGTTCAATAAACTGTTCTGGCTAAAATTCCATTGTGACTGTTCTTTACTCTACAACACAATATTAACTTGAACCAAACTACTAAGTAGTAGTACATACAAAATGTTGTGTATACTACTACTTAGTTGGTTAAAAAAATGTGAACAATGTAAACAATATTATCACCACATTTTTAAGGTGTAAATTCTGAACAATAAGGCAGTTAGCTCCATTCAATTTCCGATGACGAGCACCCAATTTCTGAAATAACCTTTAAACCAAACAAATGAGCCTTGTGCACAAATTCTCTGAATTTTTTAACACTGATTTATTATAATTTTAATCAAATTGGGACAAGAATTTGGTATATGATACACTCAATGGTTTTACAATCTTACTTAAAGGTCCATGGCCCAATCGCTAATAGCCTCGTCCCCAGAACCCCAGATTTTATCGGAAGTGGTCGAAATTTTGGTATCAGAATAAAGCTACTATTTTTCTCATTTACCCTGTGAAATCTTAGAGCTAAATGATGGAGATCTACCACACTGGAGATCCACAAATAACTACTGGACAAGAACTCTATTATCTATCTGTATTTATGTCTGTCGGTAGTTAGTTTCCCCTAATATCTAATAATAACTATTACAACATCATCATGCATAAACATAGCCTAATACTGACCAATTAGATCACACACAAATGACATCATAATGTATTGCATCATCTTATATTAATGACCTCATATGAAATTACCTATATATTTTGCAATCTGTTTTGCAACACACAGCAGATGGAAAAAAAACCCTGGGTAATTATAGTACTTGGCTCAATCTCCAACTTGTAAACAGCGTTCGACCTGATCTCAATATAGCGCCAAGGGAATTCCATTTTTCTCTTCCATATTAAACAAAGTACTTTTCCCGTGAGAAATCTTTTCTCAATTAAAGTAGAGAAAATAAAATAAAAAACCCAGTCCAGGTCTTTCAACAATTGTCCACTGAAGTTCTAATGTCTGCAGAAGGTAAATTATGAATCAAAATTGAAATGTGGAAAGACCAAGGTTTGAGCAAGCATATTGACAGTCGTAATGGGAAGATAACCCCTATGCACTTTAGGTGTAAATGCATACTAAATTAGTACAATCATATAACCGTCTGATCCCGCTAATAAAACTTGCTTATTTTCTTGAAAATGAATAAAATGCCACCTCAATTTCCTTTCCCTAATATCAGTGACCAATGGATACACATGGCAGCAAACAAAGATATTCAACAATCGGTCCGGTATGCGGAGCCATTGTTATATTGCTACGCAGTTGAAAATATTCTAGGTGTTATCACCTCCACGATTCGGGTTGAGTAACAAAATACCCGGCCTCTTTCTAAATACAGTGTTGTTGTTGTAGTAAGATTGAATGGCGCTTTCAGCAACAATGACTTTGTGCGCTAATAATTACTTTGTAGACTACAATACAATTACGTAATTTAATTCTCATCAGTAGACAGGTGTTACATTGTACTTGCATCTCAAACACAAAAACGGTATCGTTACGGAGCCACACCAGGCTGCGTCAACCGGTTAAGGTAGATAGGCCGCGCACTACAACTATACCGGTAGGGTAAAGCGGGGTAATATGGACCCCGGGGCATTATGGACCCCCTTGTAACGTTTAACTGGGGATGGTAGGAGTGGTCCTCCTATTGCTACTTGAAAGGTAGTGTCCTTAAAGTTATAAGAAATATTTTAATTAAAAATTTCAACACGTTTTCTTCTTTATGTCAGTGATGCTTTAAAACCTCCCCATTTTATCGTGAGCCTCGGTCTGGAGGTTGTTACCATGACAACATAAGGTACTGCCATTCCCCATGTATCAGTACATGAATCAGATTCCTAGCTTACATCTAATTAAAAAACGGCTGGATAATTGATGTATGTGTGATCTGGGGGTAATATGGACACCCTATATTCCCATGTAGAACATTTATGGGACGGGGCATTATGGACCATATGAGGTCCATATTACCCCGCCCTATTGCAAATAACAGGGTGGTCCATATTGCCGACGCATGGGGTAATATGGACCCTTTGCAAAAAAAGTTTGAAAGCCTATATCTTTTATTTGGTTAGAGATGAATGAATATCTTTTGGTCCAGGGGCGGATTTAGAGGGGGGCGCACCCGGCGCGCGCCCCCTCTATTTTTTGCAGAGCACAGGGCGCCGGGCGTTGCATAGAGCGCACGGGCGCCCTGTAAATCTATAAAATGCCTTTTTACGCAAAGGCGCCCTGTAGATTTCTAAGTTACGGTGCAGGGCGTCGGGCGCCGTGTAGATCTAGCTTTGTGGGTGCCCAGCGGTCGCAGTATGTTCCTCCCCGCTCTTCAGAATTTCAAACAACCGACCGGAAAATTTGGCGCCCCCTCTATTGAAAAATCCTGGATCCGCCCCTGTGGTCTGTACCTACCCATGAACCAGAGCTTCCAATTGATAATGAAAAGTCATTAAAGAATAAAATACAATTCTTGGAAATAACGATCTTGCTTAAGGGGTCTACTACGTCTATGCTGACCAAAACCGTAACCAAGCCTGTTACCCATCTTTCCCCGTTAGTTCACGCAGGCTATCTCCGGCCATATCCAAAGCTCGAGTCCCTAGGAACTGTTCAATATGGATAAGCAATATTCAAAGCATTAAACCGGGCTGGAACAACACCGGTAAGCCTGGGCTATCCGTCTGGCACGTCGAGGTGGGGATTGGGCTGCCCGCGTACACTTAGGCCCTACTTTGCCGGCACGTTCGTACCTTACTAGATACTAGACTTTCACAACTTTCCAAGACTTTCACATGATAACTAACCATTTACATATATATAGGTCGTTGACACTAATAGAGCAGGAGCAGAATAGAATATCATAGGAGCTTATTTAAGGAGTTCCTTTACCCCCCCCCCCCCCCCCTACAAAAAAAAGAAAAAAAGGTTTTGACACCTTTGCTAGTTAGTATCCCCTCTACATCAATGCTAAGGTAGGGTAGTACTCTCAAATTGTGGTTATCACTTTTCCACTAAGGGCCAATTTAAGGTTTATGCACAGAGGTCACATTTAAAAATGCTCATCATTCAAATTTTAAAATGGAGCATTTTTAAAATTTGACCCCTGTGTAAGCTTAAATTGCCCCTATTGAAAAGTGATAACACAAGTGAGAGTAAGTACCCTGGCATTGATGTAGATGGTCCATCCTAACTACCAAAGGTGTTTAAAACCTTTCTGTTAGTGAGGGTAAACGAGAATGTGTTTGACCGGGGTCCCAGCTCATCCTCTATCTGGAAACGCGGTAAATTGAATAGAAATGAATTATTAAGCATTAAGTTACAGATTTTGATTCTGCACAAAGTTTTGTTAGGTCAAAGCTTGCCCAGCAACTTTTCTTTAATGATATGGTTCGCCTTTCACAAAATCCTTTTGATGACAATGATGACAAATACGGTAAAAGTTAATTGAACACAGCGCACTATCGCACTCTCAAGATTTACTTACTTATTTGTGATGAGGATATACTCTTTTAAATCGGAGAGGGATAACACCTGAAATATTTTCCACTGCGCACAATATAACAATGGCCCTGCACTTCAGATGAAAAGGAATCTAATGTTTTTCTCCACCCATATACGGCCGATTGTTGAATCTCTTTAGCTCATTGTTTCCGCTGCCATGTGTAGTACCATTGGTTCACTGATATCTAGGAAAGAAAATTGAAGTGATATTTGTTATTCATTTTCAAGAAAATGTGGCAAGTTTTTATTTGCGGGATCAAGGTATTGATTGGTTAATAATTTATTATGAATTTACACTTGGGTTTTGCCCCATAGCCCCCCAATGGGGTCACCAAACACAACACAGAAGGAACATTCGCCATAGTCTAGCTGTTTTCCGTTCCCCGCTGTTTCAAAGAGCTGACAATAGACTCTATCGCACACTGTTTTATAAGGAATGTGAGAAGGTTCACATCTATCGAGCTTTGAAGCTGAACAATTACCCCTTCAAAGTTGTCCATGATTTCACATCACGACGCGCCGGTAAATCAAACCCCGTCGCTGAAGTTATTCTGCGGACCTTGTAACCAAGGAACTCCACCCTTGATTATCTACTTTATCCGTGTGAAATCAGTTAGTAACACAACCAAATCGGGCAATCCGCCGAGCGTTTGTGGAGACGCCAACATGACCTTGACTCGGAACAAGACTCAAATCAGGACATGAACCCCCGATTGGATTTAAAGGAGAACCTTTAAAAAATTTAGCTACTCAAAACAACTTCAATATGGACAAAGTAGAATGAAATTTCCATCTTCGTGTTTTGAAGTGTGGCAAAATAGCATTTAGGGATTTAAGGGATGCATTGCTGGTGTATGTAAATACACAAAGCAAAGTTAACATGGTTAAGAAAAGTTTAAATAATGTGAGCCCGTTGGGCTTTTATTGCTCTGACCTTATGCTTTCCCTCCAACAGGGGGGTTGAGTGGTGGGCATCTGCCCATGATGTTCTGGGCCAGTTTAGCCGATGTTGTTGCATGACTAGCCTGGGCTAGCGATCTTT
>JAMKCH010054352.1:0-25463 GCA_023653785.1 Ophioderma brevispina | reverse complement strand
GAATGGATTAGACCCTCAGAGACCGAGAGGAGCCCAGCAACCCAGTGTAGCTGGTAGCAGCCAGGATAGCAGCCGCCAAGAGCCGCATCTGTGCCGAGGTTGAATCGCAAGACATTTCCTACCGCTCACCGCCGCCCCGCCGAGTACGCCACCGGCCACGAGTACCTGACTCTCCCCCGTCGGAAATACCACATGGTCACCGGGGAGGCCGTTCGGGAAGCCGAGACCGCCGCCCAGATTACCGCAGGAGCCGCTCGGAGAGCCTCCGCACAAGACATCATCTTTCATTCCCAGGACGGAGGACACATCTCGAGCGGGTGGGAGCCCAAGTAGGAGACACTCGCCTATCGGGGACTCGGACAAGGAAGTTGACCAAGCATCACATTATCCGTTTTGGAGATGTGGGCGTTTAGCTGGCGCCGAGGCTGACTCTCCTTCTGGTCAAGGGAGTCACATCCTAGCCCGTGGCGGACTACATGCCGGTCGTCTCCTAATTAACAAGCAGGGAGGATCGGACAGTCGCAATCATTCTGCCTACCAGACAATACTGGAGTGGTGTCTCGTCATCACGGACCACCCTGACGAACACCTCTTCCCGGGGGTAGACAAACCCTGGCAGTATTGCCCTGTTGGGAGACGCCGGGAGGGAAGAGCAGGACCTTCGGAGGGTCGGGTCGGCGGTGAGTAGCACCTCATCCAATATGCATGAATGGCTTATACGGGCTGGATCCACCCCCACGTGAACCTGTCGCAAGCTGCTCTCAACGCCCAGCTCCCGACATTCTGCTCGTGGACCACGGCTCCACGGATATCGCTTCCCCCCGTAAGCGGGGGCCCCACTACCATTATTACGGCCGTGCCTTACCGTTCACGGGATACTTAGAAATGGATATTGTTCTCCCGTCATTCGGGGGGGCCCCCACTTAAGTTCTTACGGCCGGGACTTAACGATTCACGGGAATACTTAGAAATGGATATTGGTCTTCCCGTCATCGGGCGGGCCCCACTACCGTTACGGCCGGCCTTACCGTTCACAGGAATACTTACATTGATAATACTTCTCCAGCGGCAATCACCCAAGCCGCCCATCTGACTGGAGAGGCAAGGAGACCTACAACACGAGGATTTATAATTCCGACATGTCAAACACCCGGTACGAGTGTCATGAATCGCCAGGGGACCCTCGTCGAGCCACTCTCTCAGCCCTCCATCTGGGATTGGGAGATGCGGTCACCGGAACATCACCATGTCTAGCTCGCCAGCGCTTCAGGATCGCAAAAAAAAATTTTTTTTTTTTTCAGGGAACGCTGCAACACCGGCCGCCTATTCTGATCTCTAGTGCCAGCTTGGGACCTTCCATCAGTATCCCTCATCTTCTACAGTCTCCTTAGGAGCCTCTCTCCAGGCGTCCTGCGGACACCACAGAGTACTCTCTTCCTGGCGCCGCAGCCATCAGCAGAGTATTACGGACAACCCTTGAGTTCCTATAGCAGAGAATCATCTCACCTAAACAGGGAACGCCGCTCGTCTCCTCCGATCAGGCTACCTGGCCAAGAATCAATCTCTCAGCTTTACTCCAGCGATCATACTCCCAAATCTCCGCAATCTTAGCTTCAGGTTCCAGCGATTAAGGACCCGGTGTCCAGTTAGAGCCGTGAAGTTTTACCTCAGCAAGACTCAACCCTATAGGGGGCCTCACGACCAACTTCTTCCTCACACTCAAACCGTTTCGCGAGGCCCGGCCTCCCAAGACGACATTATCCATATTGATCGTGGCAGTCATAAAGGAGACCTAGCTAATACGGGGGTTCGTCTTGCGGGGAACGCACATAGGAAGCTCACGACCGTAATATCTCAGCGCTGCTTGGGCCCCTTCCCTATCGGGGAAGCTTCTATACCAGATATCAGGGACGCCATGGGATGGGCCTTGTTCCTTATACATCCAACAGTTTATCTCCGAGAGGTCCTAGTACACAGCGGTTCGACGGCAGCTAGGATCCTGTCATCAGCTTCCTCGTCCTCACAGCAACATCCACATCTTCCAGTCGCCACCACTCTCAGTAGCACTTTACCCACTGAAGTCGGTACGTGCATCTGTTTATATTGCTTTGTTCAAAACGCGCCTTGCGAGATCAAATCACCATAGCTCCGCTTGCCTTATGGCCCAAGCACTCCGATATCCGGGTTGACTCTACCAAGTTGCAATCTGTGGCCTTAAGTAGGCGTGAATGGGAACGTACTAGATATGTAGGTGATTCCCTCTCCCTCCCCCTGGGAGCGGCATATCACATAATCTCCGTATACTTAATATTCAGCCTGACGCTCCCCCCCCCCCCCCGTCCGGGCCTCTCTGCGCCCCCAGGACGGGGCTCACGCTGTTCGCTCTTCCGCCCTTGGAGTCAACCCGGTGGAAAGAGCATACCAAAAATTATCCAAGGCAATGTTGCCTAGATCAATGGCCCTGACGTGTGCGCACTCATGGGTTTGCCAATTTCCCAGTGGGTAGCGTAGGCATATTGCTAAACCGAGCGTAGAAGAAAAGGCATTAATCAGGCTTGAATGTTAAGTATAACGGAGATTTTGGGTGATATGACTCTCCCCCGGGGAGGGTAATTGGTATATTTTGTAAATGTTTAAAACGTTGTCAAGTTTAGTTTATTTTCCCCAATAAACATGACCTATAATATTTATAACATAGAACGGCAAAGTTTAACGTTTGGTCACTTTGCTTAGTCCCCCGGTTGGAACACGGCAGAGGTAGCTCTCAGCGGCAAGACCGTCCGGTACGAGGTAAATAGCGCATTCCAGTATTTGGTATACTTTTTTCGGCATCGGCCTCGCTGAGTTTTGGACTGGGGATCTGAAAATGTACATAGGCGGGACCATGCCGTACCTTTTCCCCAGAAAAGGCGAAGAAAATTTTTGAGGTGTAATAACTATTCTACTTCGTATTCAGACCACCGAACATTGTATTGATTCTTAAAAATATTAATTCCACTCAAATCACTGCAAACTCGTGCAAGTACCAGTACTTACTAACTGCAGATCTTATCGCCGACTGTTGCAGGCCTATCCATTTCATAATATCCACCACATATTTTGTGTGTGTAGATCTTTCGAACCATTCATCACCCCTTGCAAGATCATTTGGTTTGGGAGCAGAAACGCATTCAACCTCTTGTAAATTTCTGTGTTATTGGTTTGGAGTAAAAGAATCGAGCTGTTGTAAATGCTTCCATTCATTTTACTGCCAGTTTAAGGCTCTCCATGATTCCATGCGCACTGGCGACCCGTTCAAAGAGCGAATATGGCACTAATGTTTCTGAAGTCCCTTGCTAGTTTAACAAAACCTGGAAATATGGGGTCGCATGTTTAATGATTTATGTTCAGTTTTATTGTCAAATTGGCGCTCTACATATCAATTACCACGAGTATAGACTTCATCGCGTCGAAGACTGGGCCGTGGTTGGATTTACCATTTGTAAAGCCGGACTGTGGGCGAAGACCTGAGGTAAGATCATGAACTTTAGTTCAGGGTTGCTTCAAACCTCATCCTCCGTTGATTATCGGGTCCACCCGGTTCTGTGCGGTTTAAGTATGTTCCTTTGTTCTAACAATGGCAAGCGGTCAACAGCACTGAACCCGCCAGTCAAACCGACCGGTAAGTTTTGAAGTCTCCCTAAACATCAATGCGATTCTCAGAAATTCAGTTGCATTCCCAAATGCTCTATCAAAGTTTTGTCATATTTAAAAAAAGAAAGCTTTTGTGTTCTTAAACATTGTCTTTTCCTCTTTGCAATATCGATGCCGAGATCCCTGATTTCTCTGGAAGGGAATACATGACCATTCCATACAACATCAAGAACGAATGAATCGCACGCACTAGACTTGTCATTAGCCTTCAAAAAAACCGACTCGGCAACTAGGATTACCTTCTTCTGTACATCCCAGGAGAGACTCCGGGTTCATTCGTGGCTGTGGGCGTAACTAAGAGCCGGGTAGCTCTGTATATGAATATAGGTGCCGAAACTGTCGACGCTAAGAGTGAAGCGATTCCGGTAGGCTTCACCATAGTAAACTTCACTTGGGAGTACTTAAAAACATATACCATTAATATATCACCGGCTCTTTTCTGCCGTTGTTTGGCCGTCGTAAGCCGTCGTCAGTACAAATATTAATATATCTTTTAAGATATCCTTAAAAGGACACGTCTTTCAGCATGTCACTCAGATTTGCAAAAAACAATATTGTTAAGTATTCGAACAAATAATGCCGCCGACGAAGTATTGCCAGTTCCTATTGGCTTCACTTCATTATATGATTTTCTTTGGGCAGTGTGATATGTAATATCAGATTTGTTTATAGAATTAGACCACCACCACCACCATTAGCAGTGGGAAAAGTATGTGATATCGACCACTATGATCAAGCCACCATCCTAAGGTGCGAAAAGCCAAGAATATCAGTAATTATGTATAGATTTGATATGCATAATCTCCACTCGTGAAGTATTGTCTTAACAGTGATAGGAGTCTACATTGGACATTCCAAGCAAAAAACATCTTTAAGTCTTTAGAGGACAATTTTGCTCAAGTTGTAAACGCTTTGGGATGGGCCTTAGGAATGGAAACAGTATACTGTTCAACTCATTCGTAACTTTGCCTCCAAAATGTAACGGAAAATATTTTCACTTTTCCCGGCAGCTTTCTGAGTGGATTTTGGTCAATATTGCACTCAGACAATTTGCAGGCGAGCTACGTGTTAATAAGGGTCCAGCCGTGCAGCTCAACGCACCCGAGCCACCTAAGTCGTCTTCTAAGGGCAACAAGCACTTTCGCCCATCTGGTATGATCTACGTGGGTGGTGTGAGCGTTCCTAGTGAGAGTGTCCTACAATTAAGCATCGGCGATTCGTCTGGATTAGTGGGCAAGATCTATAAAGTGACCGTGAACACACGAGAGTTTTTCCTTAGAGACGCGACACTTACCACCAATGACAAATACGTGGATTCCAAGTCTGCAACTTTAGCAGGTAAGACATGCATTTGTCATTGTCTAATGGAGAGAGTGTAGATATAACCTTCTCTTAGAGTTTCCTTAATTATTATTTCTAATGTGTTCTCTTTCATAGCTCATTATCGCGAGGTTCACGCACTTATTCGAAGCGATGTCTGGTTACGGTGCAACTTCAGTCTCGTTCCAGAAGACGAAGATATTGATATCAAATGGCTGAAATGGGATCAACTCTTACAGTTAGATGACTTCATCGAGCGCGTGGACGATGTAAGTCAAGCTTATCAATGCAAAACATGCTGCCTACCCTGCCAATGTTAAAAAGAAATAAAATATACTCCCCTAAAAAATCCGAACGATGTTGAAATGGCCATCAACGTGCTCAAACTTGCTTTCAAATGAACACGCCAAGCCAGCTGGATAAATCTCTCAAACTTCCACATTATGCTTCGTTATCAATGCATTACGGACACAGGTCAATAAGCAAACACATTACGCGAACAACGCTCCTGGCATTTATTATTATAATTCACCTACATACCTTTTTAATACAGTAATGTATATCGTTCGGATTTTTTAGGCGGGGAGTATATTAGAATTGTATATTGGTATTACAATTGGATTACAGTTTGTTGTATCACCTGAAACTAATAAGGGGTGACATCAAAACCAAACCACCAGTTGTCCAGCGGTTTCGGCTGGTTCCGTGAGGATGTCGTGCATTGTTTAGAAAAATAGAAACCACCAGTTAACCGGCGGTTGGAATTTGAAGTCATCCCTATAGCATTAAAAGCAAGGTTATTGCTGTATGGAATGAACATACCATGTTCAAAATACCTGGCATATGAATCTGATTATTGTATCAAAGACGACAAAGAGTGGCTTGCATCCTGGTATATATTTTTATCATGGTCAAGTCGAACATGCATATGAGTTCTTTTATCTTTTTTTTATTGCAGGATCCGAGATATCCGAACGTGTCTTCACTACATCTTCATAAAATGACCGAGTCTATGCAGGGCATGTATGCCTGCCAGTTACGTATGGGCGGAGTTGCAATCATTACACATGCTTTTGGGGTCTCCATATACAAGCCTCCGTGTAAGTTGAAGTATGACATATGCCTTTATCACGCGCACGCTTAACGGATCAAATTTCGTTCTTCTCAATTTGACGGATTGTCTCTACTTTTGTGAAGATTATCATTATTATTATTATTTTTATTATTATTGAAAAATAGAATAATCCAGGTTGACTATTTTGGGTTCATGTATTTTAAGAACAAAACTTAGAACCCCTTTTTGTCCAATATGGAACCCTCGAGAATGGAACCCTAAATTGGTTCTTAAAAAATATTAGAACCCAAAAAAGACTATTAACAGAATCATAAAATAAGCCATACAACCGTTAAATAACTCTCTTTTTTTGTTGAAAACCCTTATGGGATTCCATATAGAGGACAAGTTTGGAACCTCTTTGGCACCTTTTTTCTTAGAGTGTGCTGCTACCCAGATAAAATCAAGCTTCGTAAATAATTGCAGTGTTCATGCAATGCCTAACTAATAACCCTATGTATTATTTTTGTTCTAGTTACTATGATGGACAATCGCACGGTGGTTGAAGTACTTGTACTCATGTCGGTTGCTATGGCTTTTGGATTTGTGCTTTTAATCATCCTCCTCTCTATGTGTAGCCCTATAAGAAGAAGGTAAGGTATAGGTGAATAAATTGATATTTTGACCGCACGCTTTGGAGCAATCGTTCCAGAGCGGGCTATTCATTTTTTGAGTGCTGATCACGATTGTTTTATCGATTCATTCCGTAAAGATTATCAAGGATTTGAAATGCATCTTTGTCATAGCAATTATAGTGGTTATCGACAGCTAACCTCATAATATAGTTGTCTACGGTTCGTATACTACTCTTGTCTTGTCTTGTTTAGTCGGCATGGTCAGATAAACTGTACTTCGCCAACATTAAAAGGTCGCGAATCAAACGTGCATGGCATGAGAGGTGCTTTTACACGAGAGTGTATTAAAGATGAAATCCTTCTCTGAAGGTCTTTGTGTTGCTGTTTCTTCGTCAAGTATATTCCAATCTGTTGTCGTTTTGTGGAAGAAGCTGTACTTACGCACATCTTTCTTAACAAACTTTTTGTGTAAGCGTCTGTTTCCCCTGGTGACCTTATCACCTTTGATATCCTGTAGCACGGATGCCTACATCCCGAATGAGAATTCTGTGCATGAGTTGTAGGCGGGTGTTTGCCAACCAAGCTTCTGGACAATCAGGTGACGTTGTTTTGCTGAATGAAATTCCGAACGAATCTGGCAGCTTTCCTTTGGATGGCTTAGTTTGCCAACCAAGTTCCTGACGTTGTTTTGCTGAATGAAATTATGAACGAATCTGGCAACTTTCCTTTGGACGGCTTCCAGAGTTTGCCAACCAAGTTCCTGGACCATACAGATGACGTTGTTTTGCTGAATGAAATTCTGAACGAATCTGGCAGCTTTCCTTTGGATGACTTCCAGAGTTTACCAACCAAGCACATGGACCATACCGGTGACGCTGATTTGCTGATTGCAGTCATTCTGAACCAATCAAGCAGCTTTCCTTTGGACGGCTTCCAGAGTTTGCCAACCAAGCTTCTGAGCCGTACAGGTGACGCTGCTTTGCTGATTCTGAACGAATCTGACAGCTTTCCACGGACGGCTTTCAGCGTTTGCCAACCAAGCTCCTGGACTATACAGGTAACGCTGCTTTGCTGATTGTAATCATTCTGAACCAATCTGACCGCTTTCCTTTTGATGGCTTCCTTAGCCCTTATTCTTGAAGATGAAGCAAGTGCGTGGAGCAGATGGCGATCATTTGCAAACGACTCTGAGTTCATACTGAGGAAATTCCTCATCCACTGGAGAATGCCACGAAGTTGCAACTTCCCTAGCATTCTTTCATGTGGAACCTTATCGAATGCCTTGGCAAAGTCGAGGATGGCCATATGTTGTCCACAACTTTTCTAAGTTCTTGGTCAAGGCATGAATGGTGAGTAATAGTTGTGTAACCGTGGAATGCTTTGCCCTAAAGCCATGTTGGTTATCGGTCAAGATGTGACTCGAGATAAGTCGTAAGGATGATGTGTTCAAGGATCTGAATCTGAAGAAATACTCGGTAAAATAATCGCTTGAAGCTACATCTAACCGAAAGGACAAATTGGCGCAGGATATGAAAAAAGACAAAAACCTAAGATTAATATTACAGTACACTAGGCATTACATAGTGCAGTTTTGAAACTTTCAATGGTACTTGAATCTAAGACGGATGAAAGAAGGCTGTTCCATTCGGATATGGCATTTGGGAGGTAACTGTATTTATAGACATTTGTTGACACTTTCATAGGACGGAATTTCATTGGGTGATTGTGATAGTTTGGCTTTGAGCATATTCTGGAATTGGGATTGCTATGTCATTGGTATGAATTTTATACATGATTGCAAGACGGATGTTCTTTCGTCGTTCCTGCAAATTTGGACATTTCAAATCATTAGTTACGGTTTCATCTATACTAGTGTAACTATTCGCCACAAATCTAGCCGCTCTGCGCTCCACCATTTCAATTCTTTGAATGTCAGATGTTACGTGATCTTGCTGACCACGCTTGTAAGAGCCCCCCCCCCCTCTCCGGGAATCTGAAGGCTCTTCCTTAGACCCATTCATGAAGATGGCGCAAATGTTGGCCTCTCTCCATTGTTTTGGTAAATATCCCTCTTCACAAGCACACATCTTCAGCATCCAAGATTGTTGATCTGTTTCAGGATACCTTCTTTCCCGATGGTCAATGTTAGAATATCAGAGGTGTTGCTCTCGTCAAAGGTGTCTCGTCAAAGGTGACTGGTGTCTTCAATTGTGGGAACACTAGAAAAATGGTTGCTGATGGCCTCTGCCTTCCCTGAATTACTACTGATAACTTTGTTATGAATTTTCAAATCAGAGACTCCCGATTCCTCACATCTGATCTTAAAAATAAAGGTGAAAAAAAAACCTTGGGGTTGTCCTCAAGGAAGTCAGTCAAATTATTTACAACATGATCTCTCTTTGCAGGGTTCAGCTCTCTTCAACGGTCTTGATAGATTATCTGTAACTCCCAGTCATCCTGTTGCCTGACTTCTTTTGTAAAGTCTCTGCATTTTCCGGCATTATATAGCTTCATTTAAATTATAACATTTTTCATAATTTTTTCAGGTTAAAGGAAAACATTATATTAAGAGTTCCCCCAAAGAAAAACAAATAGCTGCCCTTTGAGGTTAGTAACGAAGACCTATTGCTATGTGGATATTGCAATATGGAACATGAGTGGTGGTCATAAACTCCATCTGGGCTACACCAGATGATCTGTCTGTTTTTTACAATTTCAAGACAAAAACTGTACGGTGACCCATTAATGCCCATTGTGTTCTTATTGTATGTTTGGGAAGGATTTCATGGGAGATTGGGAGGATTTGGAAGAATAAAAAATATGTAAACATAGTAATATATATGTGTGTTTCTTTTCAGATACTACTTTTTTGATCGCATCTACGAATCTCTCATCAGTTGTTTGGGTTGTGAAAGGTGGGTTTTTGGGAAGAGTGGCTATTTGACATTTAGCGAACTGCAAACTATAGACGCAACCTTCGAGGGTTTCTCGGCAAGGAAAGAGAAAATCAGACTGGACAATTTGATTGAAGAGAAAAAACGCGAAAAACTGAGGAGGAAAATGGGGGCGATTAAGAACAAGGCGAAGAGTAAGTTGCGGAATCGTTCGGAGAATGTTGATGATAAAGATAAACAGAAATCAAAGAAGTCATTCAGGTTGAAATCCAGAAAATCACCAGCAACTCCAGCTGGCGACAATAAAGAATCGGAAGATGATGAAAGTAAGTTACCTCAGAAAGACAAGCAAAGGAAGAGAGAAACTCATGTGGAGGAAAAGGATAATGCTGTAAATGACCTCACGACATCTAATGTCAATACCATTTCTTCCACCGTATCTATATCAAACGAAGTAGACGATGACAGTCAAAGCAGTCTCACAGATGTAACACCTGTGAAATCTAACAAGCAAAGGAAGCTAGGGGAAGCTGTGATCCAGGAAGAGTCCGAAGAGAAAGATGACGAGCCTATTTATATGAATATTGAAGTTGTAAAAAGAAAACGGATGAGTCGACGTGAGAGTATTCAGGCAGGAGTACAGGATATGAAAGGTCACATGTTTAACAATGGAGCCGGAGGTGCTACGGCTGCGCTGTCGGCTGCTATTGTCGACATGGACCAAGCTAGTGTAACCACTGTCGATGCAAATGAATCCACAGGAGTCCCTGTTGAAAACTTCAATGTGAGTGACGTTGAAGAAGTTGCCGATGATGATCTGTCAGAAGGAACGCCGAGTGATGCAGAGAATCATGAGGCAAACACTGCAGGGACTTCAGACGGCAACGTGGGTGTCGTCAGTAGTCAGGGATCTATTGGGTTTGATGAAATACCGTCGGACAGTTCGTTGGTGTAGCCAGCAAGAGCTAGCAAGTGGGAAGGTCTCGATAATTTTACCCCCAGGTTTAGCTTAGAAAGGGGCATATTGTGACAGTGCTTTCATTTTGTGTGTATTTATGAATGCAAGTTCAGTTTGTATATGGTATGTTTTTGGTTGTTTTATTTCAAATGCTCATTTTTAAATGTCGGACTTCATTATCATCCCAATTTGGTGATATAGTTATGTTTTAGGGGTCCGAAATGAGTTGACTCTATGGTTGACACATTTTGTTGCAAAGGTCATCGGGGTCAAACGAATCATTCTCGATTTTGGTTAGGTAAACTCAAAGTGCCGTCGGACTTCGCTATAAATCAAATTGGTGACAATCTTTGGGGCCTAAAATGGGTAAATAAATTACGTAAATTAAAATGCATTCGAGGTCAAAGGTCGTCCGGGGGTATAAAATGAGGTAGTTGTCAGTAAAGAGTAACATGCTCATTTTAAAAGTCAAACTTCGTTATCAAGCAAAGTTGGTGACAATAATCTTTGGGTACGATGGGATCCAACCCTATAGTCCACACTAGCATCGTTCCCTGGAAGCTTCAGGACTTGGTGTGTGTCCTGCAGCATGAATACTGCGAATACTCGCCCAACAAGTCTGGCGGCCTTCGATTTGGGCTGATCGCAGATTAGCCGGCTATTTTAGTTATAGTACGCCTGGGGCAGTGATCGTCAAAAGGACTGATGTGATTGAATGCTTCAAATGAACTACTCATTATACTTGTTTATATAAATGTACACTTTAATCCAAATTATTAAAAAGGTGCTACAAAAGATTTCAAGGCCATCCAAATATTGCGTCATATGTATTGATTTCATATAGATAAAGCACCGAATATATTTCTAACCTTGTAATTTGGCTACAGAAAAGCCTAGAAAGTGAAAACAAAAGGTGATTTTGATTTGCTACATAAGCTGAATTTAGTATTTGCTCCAATAGTAATTAGAAATTTCACGATTTTTGTACCAAAGAAATGATTCGCAGGTTAATCCTTTCATGTGGGGATATTTCTAAAGTCATAGCTTAATTTACCTCAGTGCTACATTTAGGGCTTTTAAATTTTTGAGGGACACCTATGTGAAATCTCTCGTTGCTCCTGTAAATTCAAATGAGCTAGGGTCTGTGGTAAGTGGCAAGTACTATTGCTTTTGGCCCGGGGGGGAGCACTTGTATTCCAAGGCGATGTACGCGCGTACATTGTTTAGGGTATCAAAATTTCCAAAGTGAAATACGTGCTTAATAGGTTACCTTTTGGGAGGCCATACACGAGCATATCCACCTTGGAATACAAGTGCCCCCTCCCCCCGGGCTTTAGGCTAACTTACTTTTTCCAGTCACCTCGTTTCTGCCGGTCAGTCGAGGTTCTTGAATGACCAGATGACTCATATGACGTAGTTGAGAAACTAGTCAATCATCGCTTTCCTAAGTTCCTAAAATTCCTGATCAAATTTCACCCAATCAGCGACACCGTCTTATCGAAATTCCCGGGTCCAAATACTCCAGATTTGTTGGGTGAGTGTTCACTGTACACGTGCCCTGGGGACCACCCACCAAGTACTGGGAACGAGACTAAAGGTCCATTCACACTTCCACTGCACTGCAGTGCAGTGAGTTGCGTTGCCCGAATAACAGTCTCTGCCCAAGATGTTGCAATGCAGTACTGCAACAAAGTTAAATTCGTTTAAACTTGCATTGCAGTGGGTTGCATCAAGTTGCAGTAGAAAGTGATCGATATATCGGAACTGCAGCAGCACTGCACTATACAGTGCCGATATATCGATCACTTTCTGCTGCAACTTGATGCAACCCACTGCAATGCAAGTTAAAACGAATTAACTTTGTTGCAGTACTGCATTGCAGCATCTTGGGAAGAGATTGCTATTCGGGCAATTCAACTCACTGCACTGCAGTGCAGTGGAAGTGTGAACGGACCTTTATACGGCACTGCGTTTGTACCTAGGTTGATTACCCCCACTTTGGGTACCCAAGCGGGTGACTACTCCGCGGCTACTTCACGGGTACTCCCATGAAGAAACACTATGAGTTACAATATGCTCATCCACCAAGGACACAGTTCAGTGGGTTGTACGTATATTATACATGCATTGACATGAACTGACCTTGTGTGATCTGGGTATCATATATCATACCCAAAAACCAAGGGGTGCATTTTCTAAATACATTGGTGAATGAAAGCTATTGAACTGTGCCAAGGGAATTGAGATTTTACTAGCTCATAGTGAAATATTGGTTGTGTAACTAATCATGTTCTATTCATTAGGGTCTACTAACTAGGGAAAGAGTTCCATATGTAACCCTTTTAAAATTCTTTTTTATTTATGGCCTCAAACTAACAAATACCCTAATCCAAAGGCCAAAAATAAGAAAAGAATTTGTTACATGTAGAACTTCAAAGGGGGGGGGGGTACATGGAACTCTTGCCCTAATGAGTACAAGTTAGTACCCCAGCCAGGTTGATATGCAGGCTTTATCTGCTGTAGACTTTTGTTTTAAATAGTGATGATGTAAACTATATTCACTAATAAAAAAATCATTGATGCTTTAAATTTCATCACTGTTGTCACTTGTCGTTCGTTCCAGGAATTATTGTAGCATAATATATTCCCAGTATTTTGTTAACTTGGAAACTATTTGTTTTCCAAGTTTGTTTTGAAACCCTAATGTTTTGCTTTATCAAGTTGTGCAAAGTGAGAGAATCAGTACGGTGACGTGGAGCTTGATCATGAAGGGATTTATAGACATATAGACCATGGGACGTGGACCAAATAACCAACTGTATAACAAATTCTGTAGTCCCCATCTGGGGGCTAAGGGAAAACCAAGTGTAAATTCATAATAAATTATTACGATCACATAACTGTCTGAAAAAAAAAAAAAAAAAAAAGGGGGGGGGGGTACATGGAACTCTTGCCCTAATGAGTACAAGTTAGTACCCCAGCCAGGGTGATATCCAGGCTTTATAGGCTGTACTAGACTTTGTTTAAATAGTGATGATGTAAACTATAATTCACTTATTCAAAAAATCAATTGAATGCTTAATTTCATCACGTTGTCACTGGTCGTCGTTCCAGAATTATGGTAGCATATAATTCCCAGTATTTTGTTAACTTGGAAACTATTTGTTTTCCAAGTTTGTTTGAAACCTACAGTTTTGCCTTTATCAAGTGTGCCAACAGTGGAGAGAATAAGTACGAGGTGACCGTGGAGCTTGCTTGATCAGAAGGGGGATTTATAGAAATACAGACACAGGCATGCCGAAATACAGAAGAGAATTATATAGTTCAATCAATCGACCCACTTACACTAATATTTAGGGTATCTGTACCGGAAGCTTGAATATAGTAAAATCAATATCAATCAATTATTTTGGGTTGTGTTTTGAATAAATCTGATTGATTTGATTACTATATATACGTTACTTGACATGGCAGCCAGTGAAGGAAGAAGAAAAACTGAAAAGCTGCCGTGAACTCTGGTCTCGGTCATGGCCAAACACCACTGCTTTATTTTGGAAGTGTTGGAACCTTGTAAGGTCGATTTCCGTCACTCCAATAACGAATTGGAGTAATCAATGCGTGACAATTAGTCCAAGGATCGCAAAGCATGCATGGTGACAGGTTCGGAAGTGGTAGGTAACACTCTCACAAATACCACACCTGATCAGTCACACTAGTCATGGTGGGATCAAACATGATCCTAAGTTCTTCATACATCAAACAGATGCAGAACAGAAATTTAAGTTAAGGTTCGTTTATACTACACTGCAACGTACGTTGCGGCGGGGGTAATGGTATCAAACATGTTAAAGGCAGACAAAGACATTAAGAAATATGTGGATTAATTAAAATAGTCATAAAATTAAAGCTATGCAACCTAACCTGCTCAATTATTGCCAAAGCTGATAACATTTGTAATACAGCTATGTATAACGAAATTCCTGAATTTATTCCAAAGTTCAACAGTGATTTTTCGCAGGAAATACACATAAGCTGACATACGGGACACAAAGTATAGACTCCGAGCGGCTGACAGCGACTTGGGGGGAGGACGGATCCACCGTAGTATTGTAGGAGTCGGAATGAAGCACAAGAGCTACAGCTTCATCACTATATACACTTCGGTGTCCCGCCAAATTAGGGGAAGATTACTGGGACCAGTGGCGTAACAGGCGGGGGAGCAGATTTGGCGCGGAAAAAATTTGCAAAAAATATGCTAAAATTCAGCGGTTTTAGCCTCAGACCGGGAAAAATTGGCCTTTGACCCACTGCAGAGGGAAAATTTCACAAGATGGGAAATTGCACCCTCAGAGCGGTAGCCCGTTACGCCACTGACTGGGACCAAGGGCCATAGAACCAGCTAGCGCGATGACACAAATGACATCATACCATAGTGCGCGTAATTAATGTTTGATAACTAAGCGCATACTTGCAGGTCAGCCGAGCTCGTGTAGGACGATGCATGTGCTTTTTGTATAGCGGCGCAGTTAGCTGGCGGTGTGTGCTTCTATTTTTTAGAGACACCTGTGTTGCTCTATTCGCCCCCCGTCTGTTGCTTCTCATCATTTGGTAGTAGTGTCGTATCCCTCTTACTGTCCCACCTATTTAATTTTTTTTCCCTGTCCCAGCACTTAAATTGTTGTCTTTTGAACCCCTCCCAATTTGCTCACAACATTTTTTTTACTCAGGTTTATTCCCCATTATATTTATTTTCAGTAGTGCGTTCATTCGTAAACCATTAAGACTACGCCTAACTTGGCCATAATGATGATTTATTTAGCAGTTCTAATAGTACTATTATTTTATTATTATTTAATTTTTAAACAGTAGTAGAACCATTTCCATTCACACACCACAGCCCTCTATTCAGCTTTTGACCTCAGCGTCGGCAAAAATAAGCAAAACTACTTGGGGCCTATAAAACCACCCAATCATCACTATATGGGTCCTTATACAAAATTACGGAGGGCCCCCTACCCAGATCAAAACTAATCGATAGGACTCACTACAATTCAGAAACTTAAAATTTTGATGCCACTGCCATGACTACTTTGCCACCTGCTCTCTATAGAGATGCTGAGGACATGGATGACATGCTAATTCCTATGGAGTCTCTCGGTGTTGCAGGAAAGGAAGTTGTCATGTCTCAGTCGAAGTCCAATTGTCGATCGAAAACGCCGGCGTGCGTCTTTTTGGTAGTCCCATATTCATCGTTCAGCATCGGAGGGTCGTCCACAGTCGGATCACTGGTAGTTAATGTTGTCTAGTTGAAGAACCATTGGCGGTGCTGAGTCAATGTACTGAGGAAATGCCCGGATGTCCATTATCATCATTAACTCCAGACATCAATCTCGTAACTTACTTGCACACCACAATTGTCTTCACCAAGCACCCAACATGCGCAGACTCCCAGTCACCATTATCCTCGCGCACAAGACTTTACCTTGGCAAGAAGAAGCAACGCATCATTAATTTTGAAGTTGGACAGTCCGTGTGATTGGACACAACTCGCATATTCTCTTTTTACAGTAACTCCTCTGACCTGTGTGGCACCCGTGGGTTGATGGGCCGTTGTTCTTCACATCCCAAGCAGGCCTACCACATATCCTTGAATACTTTGATTCAAAGTTTCTCCCCTGGTCGAGTGGAGTGCCGAACCTACAGATACACCATAACCAATTTTTGCAGATACGTTTCAGCCTGCTGGTCTTGATTTTGTATACGCCTCCATCCATTTCGTTCCAGTATTAGTCGCCCACTCCAAGAAGATAAGAATTTCCTGTATGGGTCTCGGTCAGAGGGCCAAGTACATATATCGCCACACGTTCCATCGGTGCCCGATTGCGGTACTGTGGCAGGGGTGCTCGATGTTTGCGTAGCACATGGCGAACCCCGGCGGAGGAAGGCTCTGAGGTCTTGCGTCCATACCCACCCAGTAGTACCTATATATTACGTACCTTAGGTAGGTCCTGTCTCGACCAAGATGACCAACCGTCTTGCTGCATGACATTCTTTCGAATCGCTCTCGCACTTCCGGGGTAAAACAATCAGCCACTTCGTCAATTCTTCCATCATCACTTTCCCACCGTTGACGAGTACACCATTGCTGGATAGCCAGACCAACGTCACACTGAGCCCCATTAGTTTTTCATGGTTTACAGATCTAATCCGATATTGTCCCAGGCACAGGCCGTTCTTCTCATTCTCTTTCTTCTTCAGATTAAAGTCATTCGTTGTTTCATCAGGTTGTGAGCTGCTCTATTGGTCTCAAATGAAATCTCTGGAACACCAGATACAATACGAAGCCAGTCTTCGTCGGGTCAGGGTTGCCCCCGGTACCACAGATTCTTTAATTCTCCCAATTCTAATTCCAATTTCAGTTTTCGCCAAGCAAGGGCTCAAATCCGGTTGATTCTGCCATTAAATCAGTTCTGTCTTCCAATTCAGTTGCCCTTGATCTTGCTCATTTCAAATCAGCCAGCGTCGTAAAACGATACAGCTGTATCTCTTCTAGTGGTGATCCTTTCATTCGGCCAACACAGAATCCGACCTCGTCCCAAGTTTGGCACCCAACCACCAATCACCTTTAGCGACTCACTCTTGACACTTGTTGCCCAAGTTCTGCCTGTTCGTGTTCCGCTTCCATATGCGGCTGATCTCTTCCAGCTGCTGTTCCTGTCAAGTTGGGCTCCCCATCGACCACATTGGCGACATGGTCTACATGACAGCCTATCGGGGTTTTGATGGCTCTTCCCTGGCGGACATTCTAGATCTAGGTCAAGTTCGAAGAGAGTTACCTCGGCCACCTGGCTAATGGCCTTCAGGGTTCTTAAAATGAACAGCCACCGGAGGGATCCGTGATCCGTCACGCCCTTTACCCTCCTTCTTCAAGTAATGCCTGTACTCTTCAGGAACTCTAGTATCGCGAGCAGCTCTCTTCTGGTCGTGAAATAATTCACTCAGCTTTGACAAAGACTTGCTTCCGTACGCTATGACCTTCTCATTGCCATCTTGAACTTGAGATAGTACGCCAACCTATGGAAAATGCACTGGCGTCAGTATCAAGTACAAACTGCCCTTCTTCCTGTGGATATGCCAAGAAGGGAGCACTTATCAAAGCTTCTTCAGCTTTCGGATGGCACGATTTACCCTCTTCTTGTCCATCAAACTTGCGCCCTTTTCTCAGTCAGTCTGTGCAGCGGCCGGATATCTCTGCAAATCCTTAAAAAATGAAATCGTCTATAATATTGGACGCTTAATCCTAAAAGCTGCGTACCTGAATTTGGGTATGGGTTGTTGGCCCAATCGCATACGTGCCTCAATTTTCACTGGTCGGTGTGAATTCCTCTGGGGAACTACCTGTCCCAGATAAGCAACCTTTCTTTAAATAGGTGGCCTTTGGACGGCTTCAACTTGAGTCTTGATCTCGAATCATCCAGTACAGTTTCCATCGTCCTACCGATTCTCTATTGGTCGTCTGATCACGATCACGTCATCCAGTAAACTAGCACGTTTTCCACCTCATCCCAGCTAACACGCCATTTTCCATCAGTCGCTCGAAAGTTTAGGGTGCGTTGAACAGTCCAAATGGTAAAACGTTTACAGAAAAATACAAGCCACTCGGTTTGAGAGCCGGATTATCACGAGCATCAGCATTCATTTCGACTGTCAATCACATAAGTCGACTGCGCAGCAGGCGATCGCAAGTTTCCTCCAGTCCCTCTTTTTTGGGCCAAGTTGGAGATAGCCCTTGGTTGCAACATGTTGTTTGTGTTCCCCCAAGAGCTATGGTTGGTGTGGAGAGATTGATGTTCCTCTGTCGGCCCTGGCTTTCCCTTGCCATTGTTGGTGTGTAGAAAGCATATAACCTCAGTCCGCTCCCTCTGCATCCTAGAATATAAGCGGACCAAGATACGCTCATCAGTAAGCTCTCGACTCCATGTCTGCGCATCCATGCGTATAGGCGTTGGTTCGAGCCTGTGAGAATTCCATCTATCTTGTAATTTCCCTGGACAAGAAATTACCGCTTTGGTTTGTCTCGATTTCCCATCGAATATTTGGGGAGCTGGTCCTGGCTGCGATGGTTATCTCGATGTATGTTCTCCAGACGGGGAAAGCGCTGATCCGATCTGCTGCATCCTTTGAAATATGCTAAATGGTTGATGGTATGTTTGGGCCACTGTGATCAGCGGCCATTTGTAAAACCGCTTAGAGGCCAATAGCACAAGGCGCTATATAAACTCTCTGCATATCTATATATATATAAGCAAAGTAAGCTTCCTCAGTCTTACTCGGTTTATCAGGGGCTCCGTACCTGTAGCATCATAGATTTTGGCATTTGGGACCCGATCAATTGCGCGTGACGTTCAGCATGATTCTGTAGCAATGTGCGAAAGAATTGACTACTCTCCAAATTGTTTGTCAGTAATTACCCCAGTTTCGCAGTCCATACAAAATACTGTCACACATGTTCTGTTGAAGAGGGTACTGTAAGATGCTGGATCAGCCCCTGTCAATACCCAGATGCCAAGTAAAGTGTTGAAAAGAACTTAGCACCACCTAACGCATTTAAGGATCGCCAGTCAGTGGTTAACGGTAAGGGTCTTTCACTGTACACGTTCAATCTTCTATAGTCAATAGAAAGGCATTGTGACCCGTCTTTTTATTATTCACTAGGAACAACAGGACTGGACCATGGACTGTCAGATGGCTGGATCAGCCCCTTGTCAAGCTCGCCTACCTGTCTCTCAACTTCTTCGCTTTGCTGGGGTGATGACCTTCGGACCGGCTGTCGAATTGGGCGGGAGGTATCCGGGTTATCGAGGCTGTGGTGTTTTACCAAGTTAATCCGATCAATATCATTTCTCTCGTGGAGAAAACCTCTTGTAATCAAGCAGCAATTTAGTTGACTTTTTCTGCTTCCTCAGGTTCCAAACCGGCAGTACTCTGATCAACCAACTCACGCAGATGTTCCGGAACTTCACCCAGCAAAATAATTTTCCAAATATCCTGTCACTCTCCACGTTTTCAATGTCACATTCTTCGATCAAAGCTACTTTTTCCAATAAAGTTCCTGCCTTCACATCTTTAGGTCGCCGTCCTAAGTTGAGGATCTTCAACAGGGAAACCCAACTCCAATACAGTCTTGGATACTAAAATAGGATTCATGTGTGATTTGCCCAAGACTTTGCGCCCTCCTTTGTCAACCCAGAAAAGTTATCCGGAATTCTCTAGGCCCCACGTTTCACTATCAGACTCTTTCATTTCTCGTAGTCATTTCTCCAGGATCGCAGTCAGCACAGATTAGAGCATCTATTGGCAACTCACTATACAAATGGGACGCAGCCTCTTCATCTGTCCATTGTTGTATTCTCCAAGCCTCAAATTGCCTGATGAAATCTTTCCAATGGTTTAAGCATTAAACCTATGGTGTTTCATCTCGTTTCCGGGGAATAGGCAGCCTACGAACCTTCAACTGACTGTGCTGCACCCCTATCTAAAAGATCAGAGAGACCTTGCTCTGTCGCCTTCGCACTTTCGCCCTCCTTAAACAGCCCCAATGACTTTCGAGATGATCACCCTTTTCGCTTATGTTTCACATTCTCTTTTCAAGAAATTCTTTCTCGGCCATGGCTCTCAGGCTTCCTTCTTCTTCAAGCTTGCCTTTTCCCGTCGTTCGATTCCATCGTGAATCCCAGCTCCTCCTGTTCTCGTTTCTTTTCTTAAGCCAGTCTGTCTTTGTCGATACTTCTTTCGCTTCCTTATTCATCAAACCTAGCCTTTTCCCGTTCGCTCTCTTCCACTTTGGATCTCAACTTCTCCTGTTCTCGTTCTTTCTTAATAGTGTTTCTCATTGTCCATTCCGCAGCCCATGCTTTTCCTCTTGTTTTTCAATCTGCTTTTCTTTTAGCACATCTCTCCACTGTAATTTGCTGCTTCAACCAATTCTCTCTCTCTTTATGCCGCTCTTTTTCGAGCTGCTGCTCTCCTTCACTCCCTCGAACTCTCGACTGACCCTCTCGCTTCTCTACGTGTTCCTTTGTAACTCTGCTGTCCACGGAGCGAGTCTCCTCTCAATTTCATCTTCTTTACATTGATCTTCTCTCTGCCTGTTAAAAAATTTCCGTAAAAAAAAACCAAGGATTTCCGGAAATTGACGGAAAAATCTGTTTAGAAAACCATAAACAATAACAAAACAAAAAATAAAAAATAGCTAAAATGGTAATTTACGGAAATATTTCAAAATTTGGCAGCAATATTTCCGGACTTTTTTTTTGGTTCCGTAATTTTTAAATTACGGGAATATCTGTTAAAATACATTTTTTTCCATAAAATGAGACAATTCTGTAAAATTACTGTCAAAGTTCCGTTAATGACAGAAATTTCTGTAAATGGACCCCAAAAATTGACTGGAAATACTGCTGCCAGAAATTCCGTAAATTTACGCGAATTTTTTTAACAGTGTGGGGTTTCAGATGCGTTTTCCTTTACTTTAGTTTGCTTTTCTCGAACGCGCTCACGCCTC
Source organism: Ophioderma brevispina (assembly GCA_023653785.1). Lineage (NCBI taxonomy): Eukaryota > Metazoa > Echinodermata > Ophiuroidea > Amphilepidida > Ophiodermatidae > Ophioderma > Ophioderma brevispina. The sequence continues at coordinate 4,345 of JAMKCH010054352.1, read as the reverse complement.
AGCTAGTTCTCGACTTTGCTGGAGTATATCCCTTTCTAAACTCTGTACACTGCTCCCAAACTCTGCAGGTCTGAGTTCAGTCGTGACCTGTACGTTCCTCAGCTCTCCTAGTCGCCGCATAAGGCAGCTACACATAACACTCCGACTATCATCAGTCGATCATGTCATAGAAGCCAAAACTCTATGTCGACATCCCTTGGATCCTTGCAATAGTAGCCTTTGGAGTGCCCCCGGTTCGTATCTTTGGAGTACCCTCTAACTTATTCAAAACTACCCCCACATCTATATATTCCTGGTTGGCCCACTACCCAACATTACTAAGGCTTGCTTTGAACAAAACAATAATCTTTCTCCCACGACCGGTCACCAATAATTGTTCCATCGTCGCTAGTCACACCGTGTCCTTGACTCTCCATGTCACCAGATGGTCCTCCCACCACGTCTCTGCGATATCCCCCTTACTACTCGCTGTACTCCACCTACTCCCTCATGTTGCCTCGGCTGCTTTTGCCGGACTCCTGCTACGCATCGTCCTATTCACAACACCGTGGTCCTTTAACTCTCCATGTCACCAGATAGGTACCTCCACCACGTCTCTGGCCGTCCCCATTAACTACTCGCTCTTCCACCATCCTCCTCCATGTTGCTCGGCTGCTTTTGCTCGGACTCCTTATGTTTAAATGCAATGACAATCCCACTTCTGACAACCCACTTGGACAGGGACACCCAGCCACTTCCCGCGTACGGGACACAGCTATAATGTGTGGCTAGAGCGGCTGACACCAGTTTATGTGGGCTTTGGTGAGGACAAGAACCCACGCTGTAAGTAGTCCTTCTAGGATCCGGAATGAAGCACAAGAGCTTGTCGACTTTAGACTTTGGTTTTATTACTATAAACTATGCTCAGCTTCATCGCTACCCACTCGGTGTTCCCCGCACATTATACGTAAGATTACTGGGACGCACGCCGTAGCAATGACCAAATGACATCATATACTAATATTCTGAACGAGACGTCCATCGTAGTAGTAGCTAATCATACAACTAATACTACGCCTAACTGGTATTATGTTTATGTTATTTATTTAGAAGTCCTAATATTTTACTTATTTTTTATTATCTGTTTTAAAAAGTAGAACAGTCCAATTCCATCCCACATAGGATTTGTGTGTAGACAAGTATTCGAATATTAGAATGGCAACATCCGTAAGGAATCTCGAGTCAGTCTCTAAAGCAGTTTGCTCAAAACCGAGGGCTTGCAAGGCGTATATTCATATAATTAACATAATACTTACTCTCCCGAGGCCCCCCAAGCATTAATTCAGACATTGAAAGTGCACCAAGAGCATGCTCACTCTCCTGGACTCCGCATTTTAACTCACAAAAATAGGTTTGACATTGTGGTTCCGGATGATTCGCAAAACTGGCATGGGTGAGTATCATTATGAAACTTTGCGGGCCTACAAATTGGAGCCCTGTGGAACAGAGCATTGGAACTATAATTTGGACAACAGCTGTTAATCATACACTCTTTACTGGCTGCGATCGGTTAGATAATTTAAACCAAGCTTTTGCGTTGCTAACCAACCAGGATGATGGGGTGCAACCACCTTAATGGGAGATGAAGTGCCAACATGTAATTGTCGGTTGATATTTTGCACTCCTTTCAATCCAAACCAAGCACCAACCATGATATAAGTAAAAAGAGTACGGAACAAATATGACCGTCAGTCCCCATAACCCAGATCATGATGTTGATACAAATTGATACGTGTGCTTCCATTGATACTGTAACGGGACACCCATTTTGGACTCGTTGTACTAAACTCACTAGCCTGAGCTAGGCTAGGCTTGCAACTACTTTAATTGTTCTTGATGGCGCTTGCCACTGGTGGAACTTCTAGGGACAATTCAGATGGTTGAGATTATGTCAAGCTGCGATGATTTGGTTGCTTATTTTTGGAGAAATATGCCAAATTCTGTGGTTCGCCAAATTAGTCGCGTGTATTCCAGGAGTCTTGAGAACCTTAGCAACATTATTACTTCATAGGCAGTCAGATAATGTCGAATGCAGTTTTGAATTGCTATATGTACACCCAAAGTCACTTTTTTTACTGTTTTTGCAAGTCCTCGTGAGTAGCGTTTTTCTAGAAATTGTTGGATTCTCTAGAAATGTCGGTACTTTCGTAATTTGGATTCTTTGGAAAGTAAAAATGCATGTGAATGTTGTAATTTGATGTACATGCGAATAATGTAACATTTTTTTATTTTGTTAAGGTTTAGAAATAAAACTTTAGGATGTAGAAATCTCTAAATTGTAGCTTGTATTTTCACATTTTTAGGGAAACACTGTGTTTTCATGCGATCAGCCTGATTACTAATTAGCATATTAATTTCCAATTTGGATGTTCATCAGCCATGAGAGCTGTGGATTTGTAAGTCAGACCCTTTTAGCCAATCACGTTTAAGCAGGGTGTATTCGATCTGTTTTTGATCTTACTTCTGGGGTTGTTTTTAGAAACTTGCTCAGATGGGGCTTCGGCCCCGTAGTGTACAGACCATGGTCCACAAGCCAGCCAACCCTATCCGCAGGGAAGAGCAAGCTGCTTATATTCCCAATAACATGAATCCAAAAGTTCAGGACGGGCTACTCGGAGCTAGAGACACGCTCTATTTACCGGTGTCGCCTAAATCAAATTTGGCTAAATATTGCCTGATGGGTGTAGCAGCGAAAGGCCTCATATACTGGCTGGGTCTGAGATTAAATTTGGCTATCACCATGAAGCAGACAAACTGAACCAGAAAATTGGGGTTCAATACTGATTCAATGATGCATATCGATAAATTACCGGTGATTGAATATCGCTAAATAGAAAATAAATTGGTATAAAATTTTAGATTTCATAATACAGTTGGCTTAGTTGAAGATAAAGGAATTTATTTGAATTTGTTCAAGCATTAACGAAGGAAATAATTATCTTTTCAATGAATACTTTAATTAATAATCTGGATCTTCTGGTATTTGCATTAGCAAAAATAAATATTTCCAAAATTTGAGATAAAGTTTTTTCCTGAACTTGTAACAATTTTCATATTCACAAACTTGTCAAAAACAAAACCGAATTGTATGACAAACATTTTTGTTGGGGTGTTATTGATTTCCTAACCCTAGCACAGATAAATCTCACCAAAACTCACTGTGGAATGGAGAAAAATGCACTAAGTCCGGGAAGTAGCGATGAGCGCATCAACCTAAGACGATATGGGCCCACGAACTCGCTGGCCAGGCCACGACAACCGCCGTACGTGCTCTCCCTTGTCATGGGCTGGGGCCCGAAGGCCCTGGATTCGAATCCCCTCCGATTTGCACTTTTCTTTTCCCCTCTTCCCTCACCCTTCAGTTCCTCCCGCTAGAACCGACGTCATGGTTAGTGTTAATAGAATAATATCTTTGCAACTTATTATATATGTTTGAAACACGAAAGAGTTCCTGTGTATCTCTTTTGTTCTCTTCTTTTAATAGATGTAACATAAGGTAAAGGTGTTTAACTTCGTGGAAATTCATGACACGCTACCCACAAATTATGAATTCATTAGGGTTTGAAATTTTCGGCCGCATGGTTAAAAAAAGAACTATTGATTGGAATATCTCTGAAATTCACATTGATTTGTTACACCAGTAGATTGGTGTTAACACCCCAGGGAGTGGAGGTGATCTTCACATTTAATAAGCTCGGTCGCGTGGTTGATACCATCCCCACCCCCTGGACACAGACCTCTGGGTTGCTAAGTTGTTTACTTACAGGCTAAAAGTAGGGAATTTTCGGATAGCCTGTGGAAATATTTAGGTGTTGAAGAGCGCAGCCCTGGTCCCGTCCCAACTGGTGTGGAAAGCGTGGGTATAACTATCTTTCTATCAGATATTTGTCTCACAAAAGTGGAATTGAATAAATGATGATTCAAAATTACCAGGGTGCCGAACCCATGAAACTGAACTTTTTAAATGTGCTAATAATAAACAAATAAATATGTGGAATTTCAGCCTTGACGCAAATGCAGCAAATGAACTTGAGAACAAGTTTTTCACAACTTGAAATAGAACTCATACAGGATGGCTCAGTCGGTTGAAAGATCACAATTTTACACCTTGAGTAAGCAATCAACAGTATGCATGATGGCGGTGAGGGACGGCCTAAATGGTTCTGACACAGAACCAAACATCTAGGGCAATACCCAAACAGACCTTGAAATCAACAAACCACCTATGTATATGGACTTCATAACATGGACCGATTATCTGTTGCAATTTGAATTGCTAGCAGAGTACAACAATTGGGATGCCTAT
>JAMKCH010054351.1:0-13839 GCA_023653785.1 Ophioderma brevispina | reverse complement strand
CATGCTCGTTCAGTTATGTTAACCTGTTCTTTGATTTGCAACCACGTTACAACTCAGTGATGTAGTGGTTAGTTTTTTGCGACACTCCTTTACGGCTGAAAGTTTCAAAACACCAACCGATGAACAAGGCTTAGAGGTTATTTACACTCTAAATACAATTTTTCAGGCACCAGGCTGTCCCCAAAAAAGTTCCCCCACTAGAAGATACGTAAGCGATTTTGTTAGCTACAAACTGAAACAATTGCTAAATTGTAATTCCTACAAATTTTAGTTTGTGGTCGATCGACATTCCGACTGAGATTCTGTTTTTTGATTGATGACATTTAATCTAGTTAGCAGTTATAACAAAATCTGCCAATGCCTGTACTAGGTATATCCTTCGTTCCACTTATTTCTCTTTTCTTTACATTTCTGTTACTTTCACATTCGCGATTAATTTTCTGTCAGTGTATGAGGGTTATATGATAGTTTGTGTGTTAATTACTCCCCCAATCGAATGAAATAAACGACGTTTTTTTTATTTCTGATCAAATTGGAATATTGACTATGATATTTTGTAAGCACAGTGGTATTGTGGATAGTGTAGGCCAAGAGAGAAAATGGTCTTTCATGGCATTGCTCTTGGGAAACTACAAGTTTACCAACCAGTTAGGGCAGTGATTTGCTGCCAGGTATCCCAATTAAAGAAGAGTGCGTTCAGGAAGACTATCACAAAATGCAGTTTAAGAAGTTTTGACCAACATAGAACTGTGCAATCGTATACCGATTGCTTTTGGAGAAAGTCAGCACGTACACGGAAATATTTCTTTGTTTAAATGTTAAAAAACCACGTAAGTCACATAGGGTCGGGGTTTTCCTTTTCCCTACTGTGTACTTCAAAGTCATGCGTTCAACAACAAGACACTTTTGTTCAGGCCTATTCTGTTTCCTTATACAAAAGCCCATTGTCAGTGGTTTCTAAAATCAGTCTAATCCTTACAAAACATTAACCTAACTATAGCATGGAGTCAAGACAAAATATTAATAATCTCACCTCTGCGTTTTGGGGTGACTTTGTTCAAAGTCTGAAGGGGTTTTGATTCAACGACGACACTCCCATACAGCGAAGATTTAAAATGGCTAATAGTGCAAAACTATTGGTAGTGTCAAGACTTCATGATAGATTATAAAGCCAGGCATATAATTCCTCATTGAAGCCTTGACACCAGACATGTGAATGCAGTATTACATGAAGGAATGACCCAAAATGGAAGCTTGTTACCCCCGCTAGTGTAACCTTTGAAGTGTTCAACGAAAATGCGTTTTCCTTCCGTCAGAGGCCTAATTTTCTGTTCTCGAAACATTTCTGAAGATTACGTTGTCCAGCATTCAATATTGTCAGAGTTGTTAGGTACACTCGACGACCAACAAAAAAAAAAAAACAAAATTTGCATATAATATTAGCAACTAACAGTCCAGGAATAAATATCGCTACATCAGCTCTCGCAAAGTCACTTTTAGTACCACAGAAATAGAATTGGTGATTTTCTAAATATTAAATCTCTAGCTTCAAAGAATACACATAAGACGTATTAATACGACTTTTCCCAAAAAGTTTAGTACCCTCCATTAATGACAAGATGTTTTTACTGTGATCATCAATAAAATACAATTGTGTTTCACATAGAATATACACTTTCTAGCTCTCTGGGAAGTTTAGTTCATGAAGATGAGTAAGCAATGTGGAACAAAATATCTACCTGTTAAATGTTTTACAAATTCGATTATTTTGTTGGGAGATCAATACCAAGATATTAGGATGCCTCATCGTCAGAGCCATAAGATTGGCGTTAAAAACTTCCGATAGAATGTTCAATTTTTTCAAGTTGGTTTCTATAGTTATGACCCAGCGTGGGGGAGTTTTCACATAGAGAACAAAATTTCTGACCCCTTTTGATGCAACAATATCCATAGAACCCCTTTGTTTTTCGGAGATATTTGAGAATAAAGTTTCATTACAACACATCTCTATGGGGGCACTGATAACTTTGTCTCTACCAGTCAATTTAGATATATCTTTCGCAGTCTGTAAAACAGAATAACTTGGGTAAATACTTTCCTCACCGCCGTACCTACTTCCGTTGATACTAAATGCGTATAAACAAGCCTATAGTAATGAGTCAATCCACATTCAAACGGGGCTATTCCACATAGAACACAGCGCGAACAGGCGCCTTGGCCTTACTCTAACTCGTTCACTTGGCTTACTGTAACTCGCTCACTTGGGTCCTTTACTGTAATAGTGCTGCAGCATCACGTGAAAAGGGCCTGATTTCTACCAACCCGGCCGGAAAATAACATTTGCAATCATAGCAAAATTGATCATTGGGTGTTGTTAGTTCATGGAAATACTGACAAAATTAAAAGTAGTGGGCAATTTTGCAAAATCAACTTTTCCAAAATGGCCGCCATTTTAAAGGTAATAGCACTACAGTGGTGACTTCTTTTTGGACTATGTGTTGATTGGGGTCAAAGGTTGCAATATACAATTGCCCCAGAATTGTCTGGAGTCATGGAAATTTATATACACCGCTATTGTCAAGATGCCGACATTCTCGTCAAAGAAACCCGATATTTTCTATTATATACCTAAGAAGATGATTTGGTGTCCAAATTAGTGTATTCTCTGGGTCAAGGATTCAATAAAACTTTCTCAAAACTGTAGATGAATATAAAAGTGATGTTTATTTGCATTGTCATTTTTTTCCAAGAAAGCCCAATTTTAAGTATCCAGGTATCAGAATTTTAACTTACTGCAATTCAGGCTTAATGTTGGCTTAAGCCAGATGCTTGATAATTAATACCAACCACAGAATCCTCAGTAAATCCTCCTTAGAACCTCCTAACAGCGCTTTAATGGGCCCCTATGAACGAAACCCCAAAACATTGACAACCAGTAGTGTGCACGTGACCATGACCCATTTTCTTGTTCGAAATTCGGGGCCATTTGACTCTTGACATATCTGAAGCAAACCAACATAATAGTTTCTATTAAATATACAGGCCTAATTCAAATTCCCATGCATTCCAGCTATAAATGTTTTGGTGAATACAAATAGAGTAGTCAAGATGTTTTTTTCGGGTGTCACATTGGGTAGTCCATGAATACCATGACTTCAAGATCATCTTACAGTTTGAGAATATTGCTGTTAAAATCCTTGACCTAAAAAACATCCACTTTGTCACCTAAATCGTCATCCTTGGTGCTGTAAGCATTAGGTTAACGATTTTGTCTTTTATGTTGACCATCTTGGAAAATAGTGCGTATAAAACTGCCATTCTTTTATATCATCGCAGTTTTGTAAATAGTTTATGAACTCCTTGACCCAGAAATCTTAATTTGACACCACAATCATCTCCAAGGCTATTATTAAGGAATGTAGGTTTGTGTCATAAATGTCAGCCATTTTGAAAATACGCACAATGCAACATTTTATAAGTTTTGGGAAATCATTGTTTTGAACTCCTTGACCCAGAAAACAACATTTCTTCTTACACAAAATTGTCTTTCTTTGCGTTTTTGGCTTTAAGATGCTCCCATTTGGAAAATTCGTCGTATGCAAATTGCCACCACTTTTTATTTGTCATCACACGTTTTCATGAACTCCACATCCCTACGATCAATTTTTAGCTATGATGACAAATGGCCCCGGTACCACTCTCCTAACCTGGTTGGTGCTGTCGCAGCACTATAACTCTCCCATAACTTGCCACCACATAACTCGCCGTTTAGAGGCCTTATCTCCAAGCAGACAAAGTACAATGTTACATTTAACCTTACGCTTCTGTCTGTTATCGTCAGTGTTGGTAAGCACAGCTTCATTTTTAACGCTGAGGGTTAAAGTCTGAGTCCTGAGAACAAATATTTATACCACACTTTATGTTTATGGCAGGCTACTTGCTTGTTTTTGTCTTGTTTCATGTTAATACACCTTACAGTCCATACCTCACAGTCAACTCAATCTCTTCACTCAGTGCTGGTGTCAAAGTCTAGAGGTTGATTACGATTTTATTGATCGGTTTTGACGCCCCCCCCCCCCGTTGTTGTCGATGTTTAAAGAATTGTGACATAACATCGCTCCTTTCCTTTACCAGATATAATCAGTTTTCATATTGTTCTGACTTTCGTTTCCGTTCTTCGTTCCTTAAGTGCACCATTTTCTCAATATTTTAGGCCAATTTCTATTTTCTGAATATTCTTAATCTATCAATCTATCGCTTTAGTTGTTTCTCTTCCGTATCGGCATCTATCTGCCTTATTATTTTACTTTTGCTTGTCTTGTAATTATAATCTTACTAATTAAGCCACTTGGAGGTGAAAGTTGTGAATTTGTAGAGTAGACAAAGCAACCTATAGGGCAAATTTCTCCAAAAGTCCAAAAATGTCGAATACTCACTATTTGACAGACATACTGTGGATCATTAAAATTAATTTAATGCTAGAAAATTTGTCGTGGCCATGGGGGGGTGGGGGGTTTCTTGAACTCGCCACCATAGCGTTACATTGCTAATTCTAGAAAATGCATCTTCGCGCGATCAAGTTAGCAGAACATCAAAGTATTTCACCTTACCTATACCAAGTTAGCCAGTTTCTAACGGAAATGTCATGATGGGGAGAAGTAGAGAACCGTCTTGTGGTCTCCCCCCTGTTAACTGCGAAGCGAGCACAGTTAAAACCTGCAAGCTTAGCACGCAATCTTCTACAACTCCAAACAACTGTTTTCTATAAATCATTTCTTAAGTATACCCTATCATGACTAGACCTCAGCGCAGGCCTTTTCCTAAGTCTGCTTGACTATAGCGTCATTGAATGTGGAGGGTATTTTCCAGTGCACAAAGTAACTCATTGTGGATTTGTGTAACAATCTCCATTGCGATGGCCTATGTCTGCAGGAACCCACAGAGGAATCAATAACCATCGCCCCCCCCCGCCCTAACCCTACCGATGTCCTTGCACCGAGAGACCACATCCGCCAATACGGACGTGCCATATTGTGAGAACCTGGCACCGAATAGAAGCAACCTCAATGTCTGATGATAATAACATCGAGTCTTCACCATTGAGCTTAGCTCTGTCATAGTTCTGTCTACAACCTCCTCAGTATACTTCGAGCACGCTCAACTCAACCCTGGGAATTCCACCACACCTCCTTCTTCATTGGCGACTTCAACAGCCTAGTACCCAATGGGCTACATTGAAACTAACAAAGATGAACAAGCTGTCGAAGAATGTTTAGACAGTCAACATCTACGTCTTCCTTCACGACTCTAAGCTGCCGCCATCATTTCAAGGTGCCGCGTTGGAAGAGATGTTTACACCCCTGATCTAGCTATTGTTATCAAAACATCTCTAACATGTAGCTGTATAGCAAGATTGTTCTGGATCCGGTTCCACAAACTCAACATCGACCAACGGTATCCAAGTCAATGCTGCCGTAAGACCAACAAGGTGCCTTTTAAGCGCCGCTTTTACAGGAAAGCAGACTGGTAAGGATACACTGATGACCGTGATCAGAACGTGAAGAGATTGCTCCAAACCCCATAACTATGACAATTTGCCCACGAGTGAACACTGCACGGAGATACATACCCAGAGGCTTTTAGTACGGAATATATACCAGGCCTTCCAAGGAATGTGCGAGAGAATAGCAAATTTATCACCATTTTAAGCTATCCCTTTTAAGCTGAAACAACTGCTAAAGGTGAGAAGTTTCGGAAAGGATCTCCCAGAAAGACAACCTGCACACTTTCATTGAATCCCGATATGACCCATAACACAAGAAAGCATGGTCTACCGATCCGAAATCTCCGATGGGATCCACCAAACCTCCACAGCAGCCAATGTCACACCCAACCACCCGTGCCCACCACTGCTTTTAAATGGCAGTGCAGCAAGAACCCAAGAAGATCAACCTAGCCATATAGGTATAGTGGTACCCTGTTTCACTTGCCCCTTCAACATTGACGAATTGGAATCTGGTATTGCTAAACTTCAACCAGGAAAAGCAGTAGGCCTTGACAAACATCTCTACGGAGCCACTAAATCTTGGCCCAGTAGCAAAGGAAGGGCTTCTTGAGCTCTAACCAATTGTTTGCCTTATTTTCCCACAGGTTTCCAAAATCTGGAGAAAGCACATGAGACATTGGCACTTCCTAAAGCTGGGAAAGATCCATCCAACCCCCAGAGCTAGCAACCTTAGCAACTCCTAGCCATACCTACAAGCTCTTTGGACGCCTCCTGCTCAATCGTATCGCACCTGTGAAGACGAACACCTCATACCAGAACAAGCAGGTTTCCGGCCAGGCAAATCAACAACAACCAAGTACTCAACCTACCCTCACCACATCGAGATGTTTCGAGAAGGGTTGGTAACCGGAGCTGTGGTCGTCGACCTACAGCCAACGACACTGTTAATCACGATGCCTACTCCTAAGATCCTGGGCAATTACTCAGGACATCCGCTTGACTTAGCTTATCCGAGGATTGCTGGCAACAGGATGTTCTTTGTCTAGCTAGGAACGAAGAGAGCCATGGCGTAGGCTTCAAGAATGGTCTACCACAAGGGATTGTGCTTGCACCTCCTCCTGTTCACATATATACCAACGACAACCAGGAGTTGCAGGAACCTGTCGTTTTTTTGCAGACGATCTTGGAATAGCGCACAAGATGCCGACTTCACAGTTGTTTGAAGAGAGACTCTCCCAAAGCTTTGGATGAACTCCAGTTAGCAATCGAATAAGAAGAAAGAGTTCGAGAAAGAAGAGAAAGGTAAGAGAAAGTAGCAAGACATAAAAAACCCAAGAGGGGCGACGGGAGGGTAAATTCTGTGAGGTAAAAGGGGGAAGAGGCCTGACTAAGTGAAGATGGAAGCGCCTCCTTCTTACTTATGACACCACCACGTGCAAATCCTTCCAAGACACAGGGGTGTACTTTCCATCTACGCAACCGTGAAGCCAAACGTCAGCTTAAAGTACCTGGTCCCTGGAACTCCCCCTGGAGCACTGTGATAACCGTCTACCTAGGATTTACCTTGGACCGTACTCATCTCTTATAGACCCCTCGAGAAGACGAAGATAAGATTGTTCACGCAATAACATCTGAACAAACTCACTGGCACAAGGTGGTGGCCCGCCACATACCTTAAGATCGAAGGCCCCTTGCCCTGTGCTACTCATAGTGCAGAGTATGTCTGCCCTGTATGGGAAAGATCAACCCATCCAAGAAGCTTGCTCCGCGTTTAAATGCCTCCTGCCGGCTTATCACAGGAGCCTCCGTCCAAACACCACTGGAAAACCTGTACTCCTAGCAGGAAAATTGCTCCACCAGACATCCGTCGTAGCGTAGCGAGCATGCAAGAGCGGAGCTGCCAAGTATCCAAGTGAAGCCCTATGTCTGGACAGATACCGGCTGCCAACCGTCTTAAAACCAGAGAGAGTTTCTTAAGCAAAGTCCAACTTCTTGAACCAGTTTCTAAGGGGTTAAGAAAAGTCCCTTGTGGAAAGAAAGACTTGCCATCAACATCTATCGGTATTGAACCAGCTAGGTGACCATTTTCCACCTGGAGCTGACTCCTCATGGGCTGAATGGCGATGCCTCAATTAACAGATTGAGAACCCGGCAGAACTGGCGATCTCAGGTTTCCTTGCAGAGTGGGGCTATCTGAAGCAGATCAGAATACTACTTGTGATTGTGGAGCAGCTCCACAGACAATGGAACACCTCTGGTCTGCCACTTCTGGAGCACCAATGACAAACAGGACCTTGCGTGAATTCAGTGAAGCGCCAGACGTTGTCCCCCTCACTGGCTGGATCATATTTGATAACCACAGTGTTTTGGACACGATAAGAAGAAGAATGAGGAATTCCAAATATGCACCTTAAAAATTGGGTAGGGTGAAGTAGAAGCACATTATGGTTGAAAACATTTTTACTTTCAAGGAACACAAAATATGTTTTTCCTTGTAAAGCCATATCTCACCCCTCATTGCCCCTACACTTATTTTTCTCTTCATATTTGATTCCCCATCAAATTTCCTTCTAGAAAATGTATAACCATTGGGTTTTCTGTCACATTATACATGAAGCAAACATGTAATACTTTGTGTATTGAAATTGCGCGAAAAATATCAATACCACCTGAAGTCATTAGAATTCCTTTTCCTTCCCTTATCATGCATTCCAGGTATGAATTAGAGAATAAAGGTATTATTTTGGAACCGGTACTCCCTCTTTACGTCTAATTGAACCCGGCCTATAAACCATTATTTTAAGTGGAAGAACGAGGCCGTAGGCCGAGTCTTCCCGCAAAAATAATGGTGTCGCCGGGTTCAATTCGTTGTAAAGAGAGTACCGGTTCCAAAATCATACCTTTAGTCTCATTCTTAAACAGCTTTATAATTTAGGTCATCTTTAACCCAATTTTCGCGATGCTTTACGGCTTAAATACACAAGAAGATTGCGCCACCCAGTGACAACAATCGAACAACCCTTGAACGCAACGATCATACGCAACGAGACGGAACGTTGGCAGGCGCCTGCGAACGTAGCAAAACGCAGGATGACGTGGCGCTTCAACCTAAAGAATAACATCAATACGGCGGCGCGTACTATCTGGGTTCAATTAACGAATTGAACCCGGGCATCACCAAGGAATTGCGTAACAATTTTCACAGTTGTTTAAGAATTAGAGAAGAAAGCTTCTTAATTGGGGATCCGGACCCTCTTTATTGTACGATTGAAAACCAAGGCGATACCACTATTTTTGCGTGGACGAACGAGGCGGAGGTCCGAGTTCTCCACCATAAATAATGGTGTCACCGGTTTTAATTCGTCGTAAAGAGAGTACAGGTTCCCAAATATACCTTTATTCTTAAACCCTTCAATATTTACGTCATCTTTAATCCAATTTCGCGATATTTTATGGCTTAACTCACCAAGAAAAGACTGTCACCACCCAGTAACACAATCGCACAACCCTTGACGCACAATCATACGCAACGAGATGCACCATTGGCAGTCGTGCGCGAACGTAGTGGGGGGAAACACAGTAATGACCGAGTGCCTTCACCTAAAAAAATAACGTCATACGCAGCGCGTATACCTGTGTTCATTTGTTTCCGAATTGAAACCTACCGGGGCATCAAGCAATGATTTCTTTCATTTTCACAGCTGTTTAAGACTATAATTTACGGAAATGGTATTATTCTCCAATATCTTTTGAAAAAAAACAACAACTAACAACAACACAGTAAGTGTATACTTGTCCTGAAGTGTATGTTCTTCAATGTCATTACAATGGCAAGTGAACACATGTCTAGGTAGTCATTATTGGTCAGAGTAAAGTGGGCTTCCTCTCTGAACAAGTTTAATTACAAAACATGCAGTACAGCCTTGGGAATAACTGCCATTGTTTAACTAGTTTACATAGGCAAGACCATTGACGCAGTATTGTGCCATTATGATCATGCACTAAGCGTGAACTAGTTACTTTACAACTGTAATTAAATGTTGTCATTACTTAATTATTCATGTGGGCCCTATTATGTTCCCTCATTTAGAATGCTTAAAAGAATAAATCCAATTTATTCTGTGCAGAAGAAGTGCAATGCAGATAATCACCCTAAAAATGTAACTTCCATAGGGTTTTTGTGGTGTACGGCTCCCCCGCTCCCGCTTCCCCCGCTCCACACCCTGCCCATCATGACTTCTTTTAGTCACGGTGTCATCATTAACACCTAGAGTATTCCCCCTTACAGGGCTGAGAGTGCATTCATTAGCTTAATGAGACCCAAATTCATAGCAATACTTCATGTTTGGCGGAGATATCACAATTCCATTCAATTTGAATGAAAAACGTAACAGCACCACCTTTTTTGGTGGCGAGTTCAAGACCACATGGGCCTTACCATTATCAAATAGCTTCGTTTTCTTGAATTATAAAAAGCCTTTCCATGAATAATTTTAATAGCCAAATACGACCTTTTTTTTGACAATATATTTTTTTGTACGTATTGCCTTGTAACTTCCGATTGTTTCCTCCATTATAGAGGCTGTCCCAAAAGTAATTGCTCTTACAGTCTATATTATTTTTCATATAGAAAGTGTTTGTTTTAAATATAAATACGTATTCAAATAGTGTCGGCATTTTTCCTTTCCCCTGCTTTGGTAGCTTAAAATCCATGCCTTTAACACAGGACACTTGTGTTTTAATGCAATATTAGCACTTTTTTTGAGAGCGCCCCCAATTTTCAAAATTTGATATTTTTGCACATTTTTACGTTTACTTTCTAGGAAACTATCCTGTGACGAGAATGCTAAAATGCGTATCTATCACACACAAGCGATTTTGTAATTAAAATTGGGGATCCCAGATTGGACTTAACGGCCGAGCTGGAAAATGCTACGTTTATGTCCGTCCATGATGCAAATAGTGCCAGCTCGCGAAACATAACCTCAAACTTAGCTTGCCTGAACATAAACACTACTGGATGAACGTAGACACGTACATTGAGCTATTTCCCGGCTATTTTCTCCATTATCATGACATTCCGGTTGAATTAGAGAAAAAGGATGATTTTGGGAAACGGTACTCTCTTACGACGAATTTGAACCCTAGGCGATACCCTTATTTTTAAGTGAAGAACGAGGCCGGAGGCCGAGTTCTTCCACGCAAAAATACTGGTGTCGCCGGGTTCAATTTCGTATGTAAAGAGAGACCGGTTCCCAAAATAATTTACCTTTGTATTCTCCATCTTAAACAGCTTATTCATTTAAGGTCATCTTTAAACCAATTCGCGATGCTTTACGGCTTAAATACAACAAGAAAGGATGGCCGCCACCCAGTGACAAACATCGAACAACCCTTGAAAGCAAAAGATTCATACGCAACGAGACGCAACGTGGCAGGCGCGCGCGAACGTAGCCCCCAAAACCGCAGTATGACGTGAGCGCTCTTCAACCTAAAAATAACATCAATTACGCGGCGAGTACACCTGGGGTCAATTAAACGAATTGCACCGGGCATCAGCCAATTGAAATTGCGTACATTTCCACAGCGTTTAAGGAATAGAGAATAAAGTTATGATTTGGGAACCGGTACCCTCTTTATGACGAATTGAAACCAGGCGATACCATTATTTTATGTCAGAACGAGGCCGGAGCACGAGTTCTTCACACAGCCCAGAAATAATGGTGTCAACGGTTTCAATTTCGTCGTAAAGAGGAGTACCGGTTCCCAAATCAACCTTTATTAAAACACGCTCATTTTAAGGGTCATCTTTAATCCAATTTCGCGATACTTTAGCGGCTTAAATACAACAAGAAAAGGACGGTCCCACCCAGTAACAACAATCGAACAACACGTTGAACGCAACCAATCATACGCAACGAGATGCAAACATTGCGCAGGTGTGAGCGAACGTAGCGAAAAGAAAGTATGACCGCGAGTGCATTCACCTAAAAATAACGTCAATACGCAGCGCGGACTACCTTGGTTCAATTGTCGAGGAAACCCTGGGATCAGCCAATGATATGCTTACATGTTCACAGCTGTTAAAGAATATATTTACTGAAATGGTATGATTCAATAATCTTTTGAAAAAAAAACAACAACTAAAAAACAAACACAGTAAGTGTATACTTTCCGACGTGGATGTTATTCAATGTCATTCATGGCAATTGAAAAGTCTAGGTAGTCATCATTTGTCAGAGTAAAGTGGGCTCCTCTCTTAACAAGTTTAATTCCAAAAACATGCAGTAACAGTCCTTGGGATAAATGCATTGTTTACTAGTTTAACAAGGCAAGACAAATTGACGCAGTAGTGTTGCAATTATGATCATGAACATTAAGCGTGAACTAGTTACTTTACGACCTTAATTAAAACTGTTTGGACTTACTGTAATTATTCATGTGGCCCTATTCAGATCATCATTTAAATGCTGAATAGAACATAAATCCAATTAGTCTGTGCAGAAGAAGTGAAATGCAGATAATACACCTGAAAAATGTAACTTCCATAGAGTTTGGTGTACCGCTCCCCCGCCTCCGCTTCCCCCGCCTCCACCACCCTGCCCCATCATGAATTCTTTTAGTAACGGGGTAATCATTAAAAACGCTAGAGTATTCCCCATTACAGGGAGAGTGCATTCATTTAGCTTTAAATTGAGGATCCAAAATCATACGAAATACTGATGTTTGGCAGAGGTATCATCAATTCATTCAAGTTTGAAATTGCGAAAAAGTAACCGCCCACCATTTTGGGTGGCGAGTTCAAGACACATGGCCTAAAACATTATAAAAATAGCTTCTTTCTTGAAGGATAAAAAGCCATTTCCATGACTAATTTTAATATTGCCAAATCAGACCTCTTTTTGACAATATATTTTTATTTGCTACTAGTGACTTGTAACTTCCGAAGTTGTTCCTCCATTATGAGAGGCTGTCCCAAATTATGGCTCCTACAGTAGAATATTATGTTCAGATAAGAAAGTGTTTGTTTTAAATATAAATACAGTATTCAAATAGTGTTGGCATTTTTCATTCCCCTGATTTGCTACTGAAAACATGCCTTTAACACAGGACACTTGGTTTAAAGCATATAGCACATTTTTTGAAGAGCGACCCCAATTTTCAAAATTTGATATTTTTGCCACAGTTACGTGGTAATTGTAGGAAAACTATAACATGTGAACGAGAATGCTAAAAACTGGGTATGTACACAAAACATGGAGCGATTTTGTAATTAAAATTGGGATCCCAGATTGGACTTAACGGCGAAGCTGGAAAGTACGGTGATGTCCGTCCATGATGAAAATAGTGCCGCTCGAGAACATACACCTCAACACTTGACTTGCCTGAAACTATAAAACAATAATGGATGAGAGTCGACACGTACATGGCGCGATTTACCGGCTATCTTCAGATTGTAAGGCCGTTTCCAGCGGCGTTGAATTATTAGCGGGGATCCCCAAATAATATTTTAGTAGAAACATTCCTTAGTTTTGTGACAACTAGACATTTTTTTCGCGCTTAACCATTCAACGGTATCGTTATAGCCCAGTTGACCAATGCAACCGTGTTAAAAAAATCTCCAAAATTTTTGGAAAACTTGGGGGCGCTCTTCAAAAAAATATGTGCTACTATGCTTTAATATAAAGGCCTCTGTTGTTCCGTTAAGCACAAAAGGCCAATTTTCAGTGACCGGTCGTCATATCAGGAGATCCTTACAAACAATAAACTTTCCAGCTAGCATGGATTAAAGGAACATACTGCTAATCTTATCCTCCGTAGGAGGAAGGTAAAAACTGTGGAGTTGTATTGTTAATATTTTAAAAACAATATTCAGTTGAGGGGGAGCAAACTTTTTTGAGACAGCATGTCGTATACACATATCCTTAATTACTTTTCTTCTAAAAAATGATCATGACCTTTGAATTCGTCGAGTTACTTTTACAAAGTTATTCAGGTCTCTCTTACAGAAACATGTCATCCTTCTAGTCCATGATGGTTTGAGAGAAAATACAATTATCAGAAAACGTAATATCGTTCTATAAATAATAAAAACAGATATGGTCCCATAACGTGCCTTGTGGGATTCCACTCATGAAGGGCAGATAGGTTTTTCCATTTACAAAAGTTGGTGTTTATGTTTGTATGGAAACATTGTCTTACTTCTAACAGTTGTTGCTATCCTTCTTTTCTTTGAGATGACCAATTTCATGATATAAAGGCGAAATTCAAGTACAAAAGTACTGATGTTTATGAAATTTCTCATTAATACCATCGTAACATAATCTGCACCG
>JAMKCH010054349.1:0-10022 GCA_023653785.1 Ophioderma brevispina | reverse complement strand
TGGTGGGGGGGGGATTCTTTTTTTGGGGCTGCTAGTCTGTACTGAGCGTAGATGATGCAAAGCTGTTAATTAAGGGCTCAAGGTAAGCAGTAATCCGCGGATAGATAATCCAAAACTATTTGTTTTATCTATCTATAAGGATTAGCATGCTTACCTTGACGTAGATGCCCTCCCGCACCATCCCTCTGAGAGGAATTCTTCTCTGGGCGTTGGTGTGGTAATTAAAGGGGCGAGTAAGTTAAGTTATCGGATGAGGTAATAAAGTGTTTTGAGGGAGAGAGTAAGTATGTGTGGGGGGGCCCAACCTGCTTCAGGGGTTGGGTTGCCGCGTTTGCGGTTTGCGTGATTATTTATTTATGATTAGGAATTCATATCTGAGAGCTGGCCTTTCCTTCAGAAGATGCAAGTAGTTATCATCTACGTCCAGGTAAGCATGACTAATCCTTATAGATAAATAAAACAAATAGTTTGGATTGATCATGCAGATGGATGCGTCTCTGCATGGCTGATGGATATCGCAAGCTACCGCTGAACTGGAAAGTTTGCATAATTTGGTTTAACTAAAGGTGCATGTTCCGATAGTCTTTGAGGGTGGAGACCCCCCTGATTTAGTTGGAAGTAGTACGATTTTGATATCAGGCAAATCGCAATTTTCTCATTGTCGTCCTGAAATTTGAGCCCTCAAATCCATTGCATTCCCAAGATATAAACAAAAACCACTGTTTTAATGGTTAACCTTCAATATAGCACATGTTGAGTAGAAAAAGGCTTTGCCATATTACAGATTGTTCTGCCAATCAAAACTGCAGTTGTTTTCCACAGTACTTGATGGGGCGTTTATGCAAGTGCCAGGCCTCATATCAAGTAGAGAACACAATAGATATAACTTGCGAACAAACACCTTTAAGATTTTGTTTCTTATATATTTTTTTTTTATTTCGAGTGGCGTAGATTTTTTCATATCAAGTGTGCAACAGTTGGTGGTTACTCAATGTGCAGCGCCCCTTCTAGGTTACAGATCTGACAGGTCACTAGGATTAGCAGTCAAGTATAGCGACACACACCAGCCCATTGGGTACACAAAAAGGTATATAGAAATGCCAGATTTGTTTTTGTTTTCAAGTTGTTGTTTTCTTTGTTGTGACTCTTACAGCGACATCAGAGCGATATTCAGAAGTAGGGTTTCAGGGGTAGGTCAAAGGTCTGTAGCGGTCATTTGAGGTCCTTGTTGAAAATTGCTTAATTGGCAAAGAATTCGGGGCGCATATTAACCTGTTTGCTACGGATGAGTCTTGAGAAGTGGATTGTATGGGGTTGTTGAGGCATGCCAAGTCAAAGGTCACCTTATATTGGTCAGCTCTGTGAAAACTGTTAAAAATGCTGCTCCTGCAAAAAAAAAACACATATGGACAAAAAGTGTTCCAATGGTCAGTTGCGTTATATGGTATATTCAGGAATGAGGTCAAAGGTATCTGAGATCATTTGATATATTCTTAGCCATAATCCACAAGTCATTGGTAATGCTTGCCTGGAGTAAGATGATCGCCCTCCCATTTTTGTTTTAATACAAGATTTTTTGCTTATTTGGAATGCTTACCAATGATTAGCTGCCGTCTATAAGATCACACCTGAGTGAATAAGCGGAATTGTTCAATATGCTTTAATGAAGTGGCGTAAATTCCTTTGACATTTGGGGAGGGGTGATGTGAAAATTTATGACTGAACGGGTTTGCTAACAAGATCATTATTTTACATAGCACATGTGTTGCGCAAACTGTGCTGTGCTAAAAATTTGCCATTTAGAACATAGAAATTGTTTAAAGGAATTTAAATGGAAACAAAATGCACGCGCAAGCATGACAGAACAGAAATGTACGATTTTTTTAAACATATTTGGTAACATTGTGAGGTTATTTTGGCGTCAGAAAACACCATGAACGGCATCAGCATGGGGGGTGATCGTATTGACATCCCCCTCATCAATATTAGGGGGTAGAATATTACCCCCCATCCCCCGGGATTTACGCCGGGGCAATGATATTTTACAGGAATGGATGGATATTTATCAAACTTAATATTAAAGGGGGATGGCCTTCCTGATTAAGTTATTATAAAGTGTTTATCTTGATTTACCCCAGACACAATATTCTTAAAAGGCCATGGTCGATGCATTGTCCCTAGAACACCAATTTTACAGAAAGTGGTCAAAAGTTTGGTATCAGAAGAAAGCTATAGTTGATCAGTTAACCTGTGAATATTAGGGCTAAGATGTTTGGTTTGGATGTCATGAGTGGAAAAGGGGTCATATTTCAATCTGCTTCGATATGGGAGCTAAAATGTCATTTGTAAGCCCTGTGAATACTGTGTAAAGATAAAGTAGTTCGACAAGATGAATAGGGCACATTTCACTCAAACATCCAAACCATTCTCTAAAATTTCACCGGGTAAATGAGAACAATAGCGTTTTCTGGGAAAAAAAATTTAACCCACTTCCGTTAAAGGTTAAAATCTGGTGGTCCCTGGGGTCGAGGGGGTATTACTAATGGGCCATGGCCCTTTAAAATGATAATTTGAAAATGATGGTTACCTTGCTATGTTCACCTCGTGGTATTCAGTGGGAAATTGGGCGAATTAAGACTGGCACGCAGCAGTCATGCGATTGATTTCGTCTTTGTTGTTCTGGTAAATACTCCTGCACTTGGACGTATCACTAGCATACTGCCATGACAAGGTGAAACTTGAGATATAGAAGGGTAAACAAATGTTGTAGATAGGCCCTAATCCAGGAGTACTGAAGTAATGTTGACTTTGTCAACCTGGTAGTTAGATTTCTGTATAGACGATTTGCACAATACCCATAATGCATTTGTTTTGTGCTCATTTTCAATCCGGGCACTTGTACCAGCCTCAAGTAGAACATATGGTAGAGGTAAAAATTAAAAATTAATTTTTACTAGAAAACTTACCTTATTTGTGGCATTGCACTCAGTGGTGTAAACCCGTTAACGTCCGGCAGGTGACAAGTAGGGCACAGTTACGATCGGCAAGATATAAACTTTTTGTCGTAAATTTCAAACACCGTGCCTTGCTGTTTTTTGTCCTCAATATTCTTCTACATTTTGTAAGATTAACTTCACCTGAAAAGGTTACTCTGTATTGTAGTTTTAGGCACAGCACGGACCGACCCAACACGAAAAACATTAATTTTTTGTAATTGTAAACATGAAATCTGGTACAGGATTCCCGGATTTAAATGGGACACAAAACGAGATGCATTATGGGGATAGTGCAAATTGTCTATGGCTAAAATACAGAATTCAGTTGTGGATGGAAGCCATCTCAAAAACACTGACCTGAGATGAGGCTGTTGCACTAATGTGCGTGTATCATGCTAATTCCAAAAAAAGGGTATATAAAAATTTAAATAAAGCATAAAATTTAATTTTAATGGTTTTTTAGGTCCACCCGATTATGCAATCAAAAAGACCTTATATGGCACAAATCCTTGTGTCTTGTGTGTGTTCTGTTGTGTGTTGTTGTAAATATTTAGTATACACCATTTGGTGGACTATCAACTTACTGTAACTTTTTAGTGCAGTGATGGATCAAAGTTAATATTGGTATGCTTAAAGCAATATTAGCACATTTTTGAAGAGCGCCCCCCCAATTTTCAAAATTTGATATTTTTGCACAGCTATGTTGGTTAATTGTCTAGAAAACTACACTTGCGAACGAAGAATGCTAAAAAATGGTATTTATCATAAAATGAGGCGATTTTTGTAAATACAATTGGATCCTAGATTGACTAACGGCAGGAGCTGGAAATGGAAATGCAAGTTTATGTCGTTCATGATGAAATAGTGCCCTCAAGAAAATGACTCTACTTGAACTTGCCTGAACCAATAAAACACTAATAGATGAGCAGATACGTATATGGCGCTATTTCCCGGCTATTCATATTGGAAGGCGTTTCCAGCAGCAGTTGAATTATTATCGGGTATCCCGAATTATATCTAGTGCAAATTCCTTCATTTGCCACACATAGACATTGTAGAGCTTAACCATTCACAGGATAGTTACTAGCCAGTTACCATGCAACAGTTGTTGTACAAATCTAATTTTTTTTGAAAAAAATGGGGCCGATCTTCAAAAAATGTGTAATATGGCTTTAATTTTTGAGATAAGGGGTCCTTTATGTGGTTTAACAGTGGGAAAGTCAAAGGTCATTCAGGATTCACCCAGGGTCATTATATTACGCCAATTCTTTGACCAACATAATTGGGACAATATTTGGAACCACAGTCCATTTTTATTTTTATTCTATGAAGCTTTATTTTGTTTTCATTTTTATTCAAAAGAGTTCGATCTCTGAGCTAGTGATTGTAGGCTTCAAGTAGATCCCAAGCGAGGTGAATGAAAGAAGTCATTGTACTGGACTTGAGGTAGGGATCATTCTCAGATCACTTTCTGGCTTGCATCACTCTAGGACCAGGGGCCCTTCTAATTCCAAACTGCATGCACTAACTATGTTTGATCTAGTTGAGGGTGATGACATCACTGACGGTGGTAGTTTTCCACCTAGAAAGAAACACATGCGTCAACCTTGGAATTGCAGCATTTACGCAAGCAAACAAAGGCGGCCACAATTGAAACACTAGTGCGAATGCAGTCGTTGTCATGACGTCACCCTCAACTTGATACCGATCAAAGTATAGGGACAGCATGCGAAGCCTATAATTATAGCATGGAAAAGAAAAACATATGTGAGGCTTCGTCCAACAATGGGACAGTATAGGCAGATGATTGATTGATTGAAACAAGATAATACACGTAAATTTACATTATCCAGAACAAAACATTTTCATCCTTTTTCACTGTGTTTTTTGTTAATAAACGCGCTCCACTTCATTGTCTCAAACACAGTGCAAGGTTGGTGACAAAGTAGCATTCGTGTGTTGTAGGTGGAGGACCAGATCAGTTGATGATCCTCGCCGTGGTGACCCACGGTGTCAGATCTCCTATCCTGGCTGGGTGGACTTGGAATCAACCCACTAATGTCCATCATCCAACATGTGGCCTACTTACATAAAGTGGATCCTGTAACCTGGGAAGAGTACAGATGTTAAGAGAGCTTCCAGGATGAAAAGAACTTATATTTAGGGTAACCTGAAATCGAAGAATGTCTTAAGTAATTATTATACTCTGGGGCTATAATTTCTGGACATTAACAACACACGCATTGTGATCGTTGCGTGTTACTGCTTCTATGGTGCAACACGATGGTATGCGTTTTGGCGGGGAGCGGGGTAAACTCTAAACCACCCTATCTTGAAGGAGTGTTTAGAAGAAGGCGCTTGGACCAAACAATTGGCTGGAGTAAAGATTTTCTGCTCAACCAGCCATGCATTTAATTACCAATGGTCATGAAGGGGTACATACATACAATTGGTATGTGTAGGCTGCTATACTGGCATGAATTTGTTTTAGAGTAAACTGTAAGAATTGCATGTAAGTAGTGAGCTAGAGAGATTCAAAGATAATCAAGACCCAAACCTGAGATGACCAAGACCAAAAGTTTGTGTTAATTCAATGAACTTTTTAACTGGGTAGGGTAGATGTTGTATAGTTTTGCTCCAGATATTGCAAGTTAATGAATATAATGAGTAATTTGCATTAGAACAAACATTTTTTAATTATCTTCTTCATAGCAGGATGGGAATCTAAGGATATCAAGTAGGTCTTTTTCTTTACCCTATAGCCAGCTGGAAGTGAGAATGAGCTCAGGTGGATTGGGTCTGAATATCTAAGCCACAAACTGAAGGTAGATTAGCAGTGGTTGCACCTTCATGGCCATTTGTAGTCCAGAGGTCCAAAGGGTATATGAAACCAAATATATTAATATCTTGGACACCTCTAGCTACGATAGCGGCTTTGGGTCCTAAACTTGGAAGGTGATATCCCTGGAGAACTTAATGACATTAGTAGTCCCGAGGTCAAAGGCATATGAAAGAATAAGTAAATATCTTTGAACACCCCCTACTCTAAGTATGAGAGGCTAGGTCATAAACTTGGTAGGAAGATTAACCCGGGGCACCTTCATGACCATTCGTAGTCCCAGAGGTCAAAGGTCATATGAAAGAAAATATATCTTAGCCCTAGAGTAATCTTTATGACCATTAGTAGTCTTGATCTCAGAGGTCAGTGGTCAGATAGTGAAGCAGTTAGTTTGATCAGAAGAAACATAACATCGCAGACCCCGCACTGCAAATGTCGTCTGTCATCGCGGACTTGTTAATGGGGCCAAAGGTCACCAGGTCACCGATTGCAAGGCTATGTACAAGTTTATGGCGTTCCGTAAGGCATAAATGATGTTAAACTTGGTGGAAGGAAGTGGCTGAAGAGTTCTCGACCTGATTAGATTTGGGCGTATTTCGGGCACATTGAGTATGCAAATGAGCTGATTAATATGGCAAAAATCAGCGTATTTGCTATTTTTTTGAAACGGTACCTCGGATACTCAAATTCTTGTGCTCATGAAAGCCGATCATGGGGCACATCTTTTTTGCAATTTGAACGTATTTGATATATTCGGCTTAGGTATGCAATGAGCTAATTAAATATGCAACTTGCTGTATCCTCTTAACATACGTCGGATAGGCCAAATTCTTTTGCTACATGAGACACTATGTCCTAGGAGAGGGGGTAGGGGTGGTTGGGGAGGAGGTATGTGTTGGTGAGGGTAGTGTGTTGGGGAGGGGGTAGGGTGTGGGGAGGGGGTGGAGTGTTCGGGGTGTTGGGGAGGTGGTGTTTTGTTGCAGGGTTTTGGGGAGGGTGGAGTATTGTTAGGGTGGGTGTTACATGATGTTTGGAGGGGTGGTTGCGGGGTGTTTGGGAGGGGTGGGAGTGTTGCGTGGTGTTGGGATGTTTTTGGGGTGGTTGGGAATGGTTGAGGGTGTTGGGGGTTCGGTGTTGTTGAGTGTTGGGGAGGGGGTAAGTCTTTGTTGTGGTGTTGGGGAGGGGTGGCGTGTGCGGTGTTGGTAAGGGGTGGCGTTGTGTTAAGGAAGGGGTGGGTGTGGTGCAGGTGGGGTGGTTGCATAGTTGTTTGGTGAAGGTGGTTGGCGGGGTGTGGGGAGGGGTGGTTTTTTGCGGCTGTTGGGAGGGGGTGGGGTGTTGTAGTTGCTTTTATCCCATGTTAGTGATCGCGACATTTCGATGGACATATTTTACGCAATCGCGTAAATCTGTTCGCCTTGTTTTACCTGGAAGTATTATCAATTTTGATATCAGATGAAAGGCCGTATTTTTCTCATTGTCGCCTGAAATTTTTGAGCCCTCAAATGCATTTAACTATCAATCAATAGCACAGTATTGAATCGGTCTTTGCATTAAAACCCAAGTTTGTTGTCCCATGGTATGTACAAGTTCCAGGCTCTCATATCAAGTGAGAACACAATATCATAAATCTGAACAGCACCTTTAAGGGTTAACATTTTGACCACCGACATACACATCTATATAGTACCAAGTAATCCCCGATGTGCCTTCTGCAATTCTTGCAAACGACACAAAAAAACTACATACCTAGTTTACTAAAATCCAGTGGTGCATCATAATTTTAGTAGTACATGTAGCATCCAGTGCACGCTCAAATTTTGACCTTTGTCCTAAGGGCAACATTCACTCACTTGTTGTTTTCTCGTTTCTATTTTCCCTCATGTTGCAATCTATAGACGATGTATGTCAGAGAATTCCCGATGTCAATTGTAGATTTTTTTGTGACCAAAGCGAAAGCCGTCAGTCACCAACAAGCAGATCCGTTGTCATTCGTAAGTTAATTGGAGCATGTTTGAAATTTTGAACGTAAATTGTTTTTGTTTAGCACATAAATAAGATTGGGCACAACCGAACACCCGGGCGTCACGCACCTGACATGCACACGGGTTCAGCCTCATGAAAATATATAACCTTTTATCATGAATTATATTTTATTTACACTCAGAATAGTCATGAACTCATCATTTCATTGGCTTACATCCGATCAAGTGCTTTTCCCTAGTAAAATAGTCTTTTCCCTACAACCTCATCCCTAGAGTCACAGAAATACTACATGGTCTATATCGGGGAAATAGGGCACACTATTTCCCGTTGGTACTTGGCTACAAGCCTTTCACCCATCACCCTTCGGGTTCAGGTTGATAATACCCGTAGCCAATATTTTCCTGCTAACCATGTAGTATTTGTATATTACATTGTTCCCACGTGCAAGAATTCATATTGTCAGAAAACCTTTGGAAGTGGTTTTTTTTCCCCCGAAAGAATGCTGTCTTTACAGAATGCATTAACTGCATGGTAACAAATTTTATTAACAAAATAAGGTTGAATTATTACAGTAGGTTCCATATCCTAAATTTGTTTTATTTATATTTAAAAGATAAATGCTTTTATACCATAAAATTGCACAGTGTCTCCTAATAAGATATCTCAATTGGCATAAAAAAAAATGTTTGGATTGGCGTTAACACCGACCGACCTATTTTTACCGCGACCCTCAATATTTTTATTTTTGTGTGCACAAAAAAAAAGTTTAAAAAACCACGTAAAACAAATATTTCATTAGCATCGCGATATGATGCCTAACGGATTGCAGGACATTCAAAAGACAAATAAAAGATGTGTTACAGGAAAAGTGAAGATGTGCCATTGGTTGTTTGTATGTGTGTCATATATTTGTGTTTGTATGGGAAATATAAAAAAAAAAAAAATCAGACCTACTAACCCTATTTTTTTCTATGTTACGCCAATCAAACAATTTTTTTTTTTAGGCCTTAGTCAAAAGGCCGTAGGCCACTGCATTTTTCCGTGAGGGTGGGCAGATTATTAGCACAGTACCTATATCCAAGGTGTTTTTGAACTTTGAATGTGAAAGTTAATCTCCATAATTTATGGTATCATTCAATGCACACAGCCCACATGAATGACAGAGTAACTATAGAAGACGACCCTCAACACATCTTGATATATACAGTTGCGATGTTACATATGTGGTCCGCACTACCATGATACGAGCATGGAGACACATTGCAAGACCTTGGTGTGAAGAAGAGTCAACTACACTGTGAGAAGTGGTGTGGGAATAGACAATCTTATTTATCATGCAAAAAAAACTTGACTGTTTTGGTTTTGGAATATCCCGTACTACTTGTGAACGTAAAGGAACAACTCCATCAGAAACCAATGTTTGGTCTGCCTGGAAGAAAATATCATTCTAAAGAGACAATGGCCAATGGAAAATTAGTGCTTAGATTCACTTCAAAATCATAGGTTTCTGCATGGTTATAAAGGTTAATAGACATTAAGCCCTCCCTACAATTAATTAAGCCCAAATCAGCGCTTGTATGGGTAAACAGAACAATTTCTAATTTAAAGTTCGCCGGCGACATTAATTCAGCAGACGATGCGGAAATGAGTGTTGTAAACACAAGAAAAAGAAAACACACGCCCCAGAGTTGATTCTCACGGCCAGCACCTTTTTTTGACCAGTCTATGACCATTATGGCAAACTTATAAAGTTAGCTACAAATTTCCTGGATATCTTAGCCTCTTATTAATGCATTTAAGATGTAAAATAGTCTTATCTTCCAATGGCCAAGACTATCATTTGCAAGCAAAATTGCCCTCCTGAAGAAAATTTCATATTTCTGAAAAATGTGCTCGTGCCTCTATGAAGTGAATTGATATAAGTTATGTTTCATTTTGAAGAGTTATCCAAAACTTCATGATCTATATTATAAAGGGCCTATGTATATGTCTGTCTGTTCGTCTGTCTATCTGTGGTCTCTCTGTTTCCACAATGAGTGAAATTCAATACAAACTCGGGGTTCCCAAATCGGAACAAATCATGTAAGTTCAAGTACCAGTTCAAAAGTTGTACCCTGTCCCCCCCAGGATTTCAGTGTTTTTTTCACAATCTTGAAAAATACCCTTTTAGTGTTTCTTTGGTCACGCATGCATATCCACTTGTC